>JANHGO010000044.1:28198478-28314986 GCA_024606505.1 Aquila spilogaster | reverse complement strand
GGCTCGCGCGACTCGGGGGTGAAGTCGAACCCGTTCACCGCGTCCCCCCGGTAGGCGGGCAGCGCGACCCCGTCGCGGACCTCGGCGGACGAGCTGCGCGGCTTGGCGTACTGGCCGGCCATCCGGCCGAGCTTCACGATCGGCACCTGCGCGGCGTAGGTCAGCACGACCGCCATCGAGAGCAGGGTCCGCAGCTTGCCCTGGATGTTGGCCGCGGTGACGCCCTCGAAGGTCTCGGCGCAGTCACCGCCCTGGAGCAGGAAGGCCTCCCCGGCGGCCACGCTGGCCATCTTCGCGCGCAGGTCGTCGCACTCACCGGCGAAGACCAGCGGCGGCCGGGTGCGCAGCCGCGCGATCACCGCCTCGACCTCGGTGGCGTCGGCGTAGGTGGGCTGCTGCAGGGGGTTCAGAGCATGCAGCTCGTCCAGCGACGGGACCGGGGACATGTCGAGCACCCGCACACTGTAGACGTGGCGGCGTCCCCCGCGCCCGTCATCCAGGCGGTGGACCGGCGCCTCAGGCCTGCGGCGACACCTCGTCCCGCTCGGCGGCCGCCGCCGGTCACGTGAGCGCTCACCCCGCCCTCTCCCGCGCGCCCGCGCCCCCTCCCGTCATGTGATGCGGCGGCGGCGCCGCCAGCGGCGAGGCGGGCGGGGCGAGGAGAGAGAAGGGGGCGGAGCGGGGCGGCAGGGAAGCGCCGGCCGCCATCTTAGGTGTGGGCAGCCCCTTTCTGGCGGGAGGGGATTTATAGAGGCGGGATGCGGAACGGGGGCGGGCGGGGGGGGATTCCCGGCGGTCCGTCGGGGGCGGCGGAGCGGGACCGGCCCGAACCTGGTACCGGCCCGAACGGCGGGAGGGTGCGGGCAGGCAGGGCTATGGGGCGGGCGGAGAGAACAACACCCAGCGCCTCCCATATGGTCTAGCGGTTAGGATTCCTGGTTTTCACCCAGGCGGCCCGGGTTCGACTCCCGGTATGGGAAGGAGTTCCGTTTTTGCTCCCGTTGTTTTGGAGATGTTCACACGGTCACGAACCCGGCGACCGGAGCGGCCCGGAACTGCCAGAGGTCCGCGGCCATAGCGGTCCGCGGCCCCGTCAGCGTAAAGCGCGCGGGTGGGGGTGAGGACGGAGCTCCCGGCGGGGCAGCGCGCGTCAGCTCACGTTGACCAGCGCAGCGCAGCCGCCGTTGGCGTTCCGCAGCGAGGTTCAGAACTCCGGGCTGCGGGCAAAGGCGCTGCGCCCGCACGGCAAAGAACGCACTGAGATAAAACTATAAAGCACACGAAATCAGTCCACGGGCCGAGCGTAAATAGCACTCCTTCGTACGTTAATAACTGCGTCCTTCGCGAACTGAAGGGCAATTCCGCAGGAAAGCGGAGCCCGCCCGATAACGTCTTTACCAACGCTGCTCACGCACGGGCAGCGCCCGCAGCCCGCACGCGCACAGCCCGGCCGGCGCGCCTCACAGCGCACGCGCACGCTCCTGGCGACGGGACGCGGCGTACGTAAGGCCCGCGCTGAAGGCGCGCGCGCCACCGTACCGCTGTGACGCAGCGCGCGTGCGTGCGCAGCAACTCCTCGCGCGGCACGAACTTCCGCGTGCGCCGTCCCGCCTCAGACAGCACGGCGGCGCGCCTGCGCTTT
This sequence comes from Aquila spilogaster, assembly GCA_024606505.1. NCBI lineage: Eukaryota > Metazoa > Chordata > Aves > Accipitriformes > Accipitridae > Aquila > Aquila spilogaster. The sequence goes on along the minus strand of JANHGO010000044.1, from coordinate 28,313,344 downwards.
CCTCTCGCGTCGCGTGACAGCGCGCATGCCCGCGAGCGCCACCGCGGCGAGAGACACTACGGTTACGCGGCGCCCTCTGCTGCCGGCGCGAGATTGCGCGCACGCGCACCGCCCCGTTTCTGTCCCGGGGAAGCGCACGTATTTCCGGTTCCCAGCGCGGGGCAGCGCGCGTGCGTACACGCACCGCCCAGCGGCTTCGCGCGTGCGCGCGGGCTGCTCCAACGCGATTCACTGCACGCGATTCAGTGCGCGGAGCGGCAGCGCGCGCCTGCGCACACCTCGTCTCCCGGCCGCGGCCCGCGCGCATGCGCAGCGCCAACTGCTTCTGTTGGTTCCGTTCTCCGGCGGTTCAGTTCATTGGGGAAAAAAAACCACCAGGGAAAAAACAGCGCCGAATACCGCTCCAGCACCATCGCATCCCCATCTTCCACTGCACGGGAAGATGGATGGAGGGAAGGCCGCTTCCACCTCATCTCAGAGGCAAATGACCGTACTGCCCGTTCGGGTCCATAACGGCTGCAATTACACGCTCGTTATTGAAGCGGTGCATTCCCGAGGCTCAATTAATGGATCCATTCGGACGCTTCACAGCGTTTCGGAAAGGGTCCTCAGAACGCTCGGCACGGCTCGCTCACTTCTCCTGTTTCATTCTCCGTTTCTCAGAACACGCGTGAATCGCTTGCCTCGTAACCGCTGTGCTTCCAGAGCTGCAGTCCTGAAGCAGAAGTGCACAAACCGCTTTTCACTCAATACGAGTTTACCAGCATTAAAAAAAATCCCAGCAACACAGCACACGGACAGCGCTCTCCTTCGATTTCAGGAACCGTTTATGTGCTCGCTGCTTTTTGCCCCGCGTTGGCACAGCAATGGCACGGACGCGACGTGAGCAGAAGCACTACAACAGAATTATTTCCTGTGTTACATGCAAACGAAGGGCTCGGGGCTGCGGAAGCGGTGTGGATGTCAGGCAGCACGGAGCCTGGCTTCCAAGCACACAGAAACAGCGTCTTACAAAGATGAAGCAGCTCCTACCTGCGAGTGATACGTTAAGCTCCTTATTTACTGCTCCTGAAGGAACTCTGTTGCATTGCATTATAGTTTGTACTCCTTTGGTCAATGAAAACTGCCATGCACCTGCTGGGCTCTTTCCATTATTCAGCCAAGCAATTTCCTTCTTTCTCAGTCAATAAATTGCTACAGTATTAAATTGGTATTAGTCATAGAGCACAGGCAACATTACATGGGGCCTGGTTAAAATATTCTCCCGAACAGAGCACGACAGCTATATTCAATGAATTAAAGTGCTACCACAGTTCTTTTCAGCCTCTTTGGGCCAAATTCTGTCACGAGTGTAAATCTAGACAGAGTCTGCTGATCTCGCTGCAATCCCTATGTATTTTTCTCTAACGAAGCAGCGAGCAGAACCCGGCTGGTAGGCTCTGACAGGGAATCAGCATTTGCATCACCTCCGTACAGTTATCCCTGAGACGGCGGGACACGTCCAAGCCTCACTAGCTGGGCTAGCGAAATGCATGAAGCGGGGCAGGATGCAGGTTCCCAGGTCAGCACTGTGAGTGTACTGAAATACATGCTTGCTCTTGTTGAACTCTGGTGCCCTGTATATCTTATGTCTTACTCTCATACTGCTGTTATCTCATAGGGCCATATTAAGTAGCCTCGTTAGAGAGAACTGGGTTTGCAGCACGTTTATTTTGTCTCTCTTTGCATGTTTTCACTCTATTTGGCCACAGTGACCACCAATTTTAGTGGTAAAATTGTGCATGACTATGTCTGAGAGGGAAGAAAACGAAGAGTCTGGGATGCATCCCCCCATTCTTCCCAAAAGGATATGTCTTTGTCTGTTCTTAACCCCTTCCAGCAGACCTAAAATACATTGAGAGAGAAGCAAGTGAAAGGGAAGGCTGTAAATAGCTCCACACATATGAAATGATAAACTAGAGAAATAATGATGATTTGCCAAAAGACAATTAGGATATATCACCCACTGTCAGAGAAAAAAAAAAGAGGAGTAGGCTGCAGGAAAAATATCATGGGATGGTTCCACCACAGTGTTCTTTCTGTTCCCTCCTCATGTGGGCACTCCTTGAGGACACGGCCAGCCCAAGGTCTCCAGAAGAGCCGCCGGCCTTTGGGGATCCCTGACAGGACAGACCACTGTGTATTTCTGATGGCTCTGATAAGGGGATGCACCTGCAGCATGCTCAGGAATGTTGCTGCATCTTCACTGCCTTTGCTGCTGAACACTAAAACGTGAGGCCGTACCAGCTGAGCCCGATCCACATAAAACCTAAGGAAAAAAAAACAAACAACAGTACCCTGGCTCTTCTTCCTCGTTAACAGTGGTTAATTTGCATTTTATAGTCATTCATCATCTCAAAGCACAGGCACACAGTTGAAAGTGAATATATTACTGCAAATTGCCACCTGCCTGCTACCTTGTGTAACTAAGTGCATATTCGCTCTCAGCCAATTTCATGTGCAAAATGGATTTTATCTCACTGCTGGGGTGTGCGCTGAGTGTTACTGCAGCTCAGCTATCAGACAGTAATTTGATAAACCACTTTGTTTTGATCACATACAAACATGCTGGCTTAGTTTGCCTTTGTATTTATAGCCTGCCTCGCTTCTCAGATATGATCTGGGACAGGCTGGTATGGTTTGTGGCTTCCACATCTGTAAGGGGGTGCTTTCACCTGCCAATCCCTTTCAACCCACGCTGTAAACAAAACAGGCTCAAGCCTGGCCTGCTTCCAGCACGATCTTCAAGCAGTGAGTTGAGCCCTGTCCCACAGGATGCAGCTACCCATGATCAGTGTGGTAAGTACAGCCTTCAGACAGAACTCCTGAGCTGAGGTTGCTTCATGGCACGCTATCTTAGCTCCAGGACAGAAGAGCTAGATTGACTTGCACGATTTTAACCTTCCACTTAAGTGAAGATGTTCCTCTGTTGTGACTCATGGGCCGTTGTTTAGTCAGGCATACTGTATGATCCAGGATCTACTCAGAGCAAAGTAGCTTCAGGACAGGCAACCACGACAGACCACGGCTTATCCTGACAACAAGATGCTCATTGGTAAGCAGACCCCTAAATAAGGTATTGGAGCAATTTGTCTGCAGTTCTGCTGAGCCGGGCACCAGGTGAGCTGCAGATGGCTGACATTTCCAAAGGACTTATACCCACAGAAACAATCCTCACAGCCCCCCTGGCACCCACCCTTTGGTCATTCACGCGTTCAGACAGACCAGCTTTAACAACGCACTTTAATCCTTGCAGTCAGCGATACGTATGATGACACACCACTTAGAGCAGTGATACTGAATTATTTAGGTCTTTGGAAATAAGCTTAATGCAAAAGAAGCTTTTCAGAATATGACAACAGACAGTGGTTTCCGAAAGCTCTGCAAAACGTGAGCACTGCCCAGAATGAAGGAGAACCCCCAGGGCTGAATCCGCACAACTGACCCTGGAAACTGAAGTGACTGAAAGAAGCAGGGAACACAGACACCGGCGTCCCACCTTGCAATCCAGGAGACAGATATTACAAACAGGATATGCACGGTCTGACCTTAAGAACGTTACTTAGTCACTTCTGCCCACCTTCAGCAGGAACGCCTGAGTGGGGAACTTGCACAAAAAGAAAAGTTTGGGCCATCAGGACTTCCAGACTAAGGGTGCTGTATCGATGCCGCTCATTCCTGATCCCAGCTGTGATCAGCCAAGGCTGAAACAGACTGAAATCCATTGCTGGCACAAGCTGGCAATCGGGTACTCTGCTGTACATATTCAACAAAGCAATATTTCTGAGAAACGGTAATTCTGCTGTCTCCTAATTTCTGAGTTCCTGACCAGAAAGTATTAGCATTTCATTTAAATTCCTTGCACAGATCTTGCCACTGACCTAGAAATAATTTTAATCTGATCGGCTGTTTTGTCGGATGGCAATTAACTAAATTCACCCTGAAGTTTATTTACTTTAGGAAATACAATCTGTTCTGTACCTGGTTTCGTTTCCAGAAACAGAAGAAAACCAGTGCTTTGGGAATTTGTCTCCCTTCCAACACGCTCCCTATTCATTTAATGGCAATCAAAATAATGCTAATCCTGGCAACATTTGCTGCAGTGATAAAAATGTTGTCTAGGCAAATCCAAACCCTCTGCTCGTCAGCTGCATACAATCCCACCAACACTGCTAATGAAGATTAAACTCTTTCACCGCAGAAACTTTAGAGAGACACAGCACCCTGCATAACATCGATGCTTTCTCTAGTACATTAATTTTCTTCTCAGTAACACTGCTTCGTATGTCATCATTAATTGCTGATAGTTTTCATTCCCTTAAGGAATGTTGCTTCAGATCTGTACCATTTGATCTGTTCTTGATGCTAACTATTAGAGCTCATGAATAATTTTACTGATGTTTAGCTTCAATTTTTGCTGCCTCAGCTTCAGGTCATCACTCTCTGTCCTATCCTGTGTGAAACGGATTTATGCTGTCCCACAGGAAAGGAATTAACAAAGTAGGGAATATGCACTAGGTGACCTTGAAGACAAAGCCCCAGTTATGTCTCCTCAGAGAAATTTCTCTCCTAAATTATAAAAATGTAGTTGTCTCCATCTTTGAGTTGCCGAAGTCTTCATTGCAATGCCCTCAGTGTCAGACCCTGCCCAGCAAGTAGCACAGTTTATTACTGATCACCACTGATTAAGTCACTTTTAATAGTACAAAAGAGTGCTCATTTTCTCCTCAGTTTCACATGCTTTAACCTAAGCAGTCACATCCTTGGGCTCCAAAAGAAAGTTTGCGCTGCTTATACTGTTAAGAGAGAGTTCTCCTAGGGACTGAAGTTGAGACTCATGCCCATTTCTAGGAATACCAGCTTGCCAGCAGCCTGCTCAGAGCAGCAGGGAAGAGAAGATGATGTCTTTTACAAGACAGATGACCCAATCAAGAAAAGCTCACCTGGGCCCAATGCAGCAGTTCTTTGTATGGAGTGTTCAGAGCTCAAGGAGTGATTCACTCCATAGATAACCAAAAACACAGAGAGCAACTAAGCAAAATAGAGACACTGCACAGAAGCCAACGGATTTATTGCTCTCACAGCTTGTACTGTGGAGATGAGTACTTCAGAGCTGTGTCTTCCAGGGAAGAAGAGAAGTATGAAGGACTGAGCTGATCAAATTAGCAATGACAATAACTGCAAACAACCTCACTGAATATATAAGGCTTCTGAAAAGAGGTATTCATTTAAATGGCCTCTTTGCAATTTCCCCAGAAAATCAGCTGATTTTAGAGGAAAGACAGCATGAATAAGAGGGCCTTAAAGAAGCCCTCACCCTGAGAAAAGAAACTGAAAGTGACTGAAACAGATAAACTGGCTGAAAATAAATGAGAAAGAAGTTACAGGCCCTTCACTTCTACCAGATGATATGGGAACTTCGCATATATTTTTCCCCTAAGAAAAAATAAGCCACCTCTGAAAGCATTTGAACCTATCAATCAGCAAAATATTCTTTGAAAGACAGGTTGAGATCTGCCTTATCAGGGCACCAAGAAGCTTAAAAACTCCTAATTATTTTAGGATGAGATGCCATCTAAATAATTACCCAGGTTTGTCTTTGATGCGATAGTGGCAGCCAGGTCCCACAGGAGATTCAGAATACTGATGCTCCACTCACTCCTAATTTGGAAGTACTTCACAACCAGTTGCCTCTGGCTCTTGTGCTGATGAAGACTGGTGGTGTGTGGCCCTGTATCAAGCACAGAATGGGACTGCTACACAGCCCATCTCGGGCTGGTTAACAAGACTACAACAAGAACACCAAAACTGCCTTCTGACACCTCTTTGGGTCTCTATGCAGTTCCGTGCTCTGAATCCCTCGTTGGTGGTAAGTAATTCTGCCAGATTTGGAGAGGAAATTCCTACTTAAGACAGCCTCAGTGAAGGTGTCTGAATCCTGGCCATTTAGGAGGTGAAAGCTCCACGCTTTCATGGACTGAAAGCTGAACAAGAGCTGGAAAGCTGCGTGGGTTTCAGAAGCAGATTTGCAGAGAGCAGCACAGCTCTCAGACAGATTTGTTGTCAGCTCCCCTGAAGCCACTGGAGCAATGACAGCTGACACTGACAACTCACCTCAGGGAGAACATCTACAGTTATATGAACAGGAAAAAAGATATGCAAGAACGTGGTCTGTGTCAAGACACTCACAGCTGGAAGCTTTCCCTTCAGACAAGAACTTCCCTAACTTCTTTGCAAAGGTCCTTACAAAGCAGGTGGCTGCTCTCAGAGATGGGAGAAAAGGATGAGAAGGATGAGATGAGGCTCTCGCTACAGTCCCCTGCACTCTTGCTGTTGTCTTCCTGCAGCCAGAGATATATGAGGGAAACAGAACTGTGGCATTCCGTTGGCAGTCCCACTGTTGGTATATATGTGCAAACCTGGCCAGCAAATGTATCTTTTCGCCAGCCAAAAGGCCATGTTTGCCAGTACTATCTCTCTTTAAATTCTGTGAATGGAAGAGGGAAATATGAAATTAGTTTTAAAACTGTGAAGTCAAAAGAAAAAAATAAATTCTAGCAAAACCAATATTTACCCTTTTAAATGCTGTAAATGCATGCAAGCTCTTTGTTCTTACACTGCATTTGATTTTCAATGACCTAATATAAGGTCTCTTCTCAAGAAAGTCGAACATCCTTTAGTAACATGTTTCTGAAGAATTTGGTTAATAATACAACATTAAGAAAAAATCTATAATGGTTCATGTGAGAACCATAACAGTGATTACTATTAGAATCAGTGTCATTATTAAGACTAATAAACAAATGCTGATTAGTATCAAAAGAAACCAGTGCATTTTCCTAAGATATTCTTTTAGGGAACATGAGCCTTCAACACACATACCATTCTGATTGTAGGTGCACTTGTCCCATATGCCTGTGGATTGGTAATGTTTTTATTACATGTCCATAACTATATTGCCACCTAAAGAATAGATCCATTCTTCTTACGCTGATTTGAACTTACATGCTCCTTCTTCCTAGTTAAAATAAAACATAACCACCCGATGTTCTTTGATGCGATTTCCAAAGCATAACTAACACAGAGATAGGCTTTCACGTTAAAAGGAAATAAAAACCATACTACTGTAAAGAACTTATTTGGTCATGATGACTCCCAAACTGTTGATGCTTGCAACTGCAACTCAGCTGATCCAGAAGCTTCTTTCAGCCACATAGTTGTCTATAAAGTAAAATCTGTTTTGTTCCAAGGACCATGCCAAGATACATACTAATTACAGAAATGCCCTTCTCTTGCAAAACAACTGTTGTATTTAGTCCAATGACAAACTGCCAAATATATGTCGTTTGAGTAGGTAATAAGAGCAGTAAGGTCTAAGGTCAGCCCAGGAAATACCAACAGTGACTCAGGAACACGGCTCAGGCAAGAACAGTGTGCCCTGGGCCAAGCTGGGATAGGGCCCTTGCGTCAGCAGCTGTGGGTCCTCTGTGAAGGTTTGTTAGAGCCCTGCTGCAGGTACTGTGAACTCACCTGAGGGATTACTTATAAATTCAGTAGCCTCATCTAAACTTTTACCTTTGAACACATGTAAAGACTCTTCCCATTTCTTGCAGTGCTTTGCCTTGATGTTGCATCTAACAAAAGGCTCCATACAATGTTCCTCAGTATGTCACCCCCTGCCCTTCCGCAGCAGCTGTGGAACTGTTATCACTCAGCTGCTGTTTCTCAGTTCCCAGGGAAGAAACAAATAATCACTGAGACACAATTGTAGAAATAGGACTCCAAAAAACAATAGGCATAAGGAACAAACTGAAATTTGGCTCTAGACAGACATGTTTTAAAGCAAAGCCTGGTGAGATGAAAGGAGGAATCAGTGAGTGAAGAGGAGTCTCCAGGGCCTTGTCCTCTTTTTATTTATGCCATACCAAGACATACCAGACAACAAAGACACACATACAAAAAAGCCAAGTCTTTGTTTTCTTTGTGATTATATGCGTCAAGCAAAGGGATGAGTTATATACAAGAAGTGTACCGTTCTGTCTGAAATACCTTGTTTTCTTGCCTTTGAACCACACTGTAAGGTATTAATTTAAGGGAAAAAATGGTGTCATCCAAAGTATCAACAGCTTCTATTTATTAAAACAAAAAATGTTTAGCATCCTGGGATTGCAGTGAGAACGAGAGGTTTGTTTGCAAGCCTATTTTCTACTCAACAGTCTAACTAGTTTCCTGCTGTGCTGTGTCCATAATAGGCCCATGCATTAAACACAAAGTTTCTTCTGCTAAGAGGCTTCAGACTTATGCAGGGAGAGACAATGTACTGCAGTGAAGGGAAAGTTAAAAATAAAAGAAAGGGAAAAAAAAAAGTTTCTTAAGCCCTTTGCTGCCCTCTGGTCTCCCTGGAGGATTCAGAGCCAGAAGAGAAAACACAGAGAAACAGACTGAATTGTTGGAGGCCAAACTGGAATTTTCTGTGTATTTTAATGACTGACATGGACACAACAGAGGTATTGCTATGAGGGGCCTATAAGAGGTCAATGGAATTGCAAGCGTTGCACCAAGTGCTATTAACTCTTTCCTCCTGTTACCAGTATCACAGGATCATAGAGGGACTTGGGTTGGAAGGGACCTCAAACACCATCCAGTCAAACACCAACCGCCGCCATGGGCTGGTTGCTCATCTCCAGCTCAGGCTGCCCATCAGGGTGCCCCATCCCACCTGGCCTTGAGCACCTCCAGGGATGGAGCACCCATAGCTCTCTGGGCAGCAATGCCAGGGCCTCACCACCCTCTCAGTAAATAATGTTTTCATAACATCTAACCTAAATTCCCCCTCTTTTAGTTTAAAGCCATCCCCCCTTGTCCTATCACTGTCTTCTGCTGCTTGTAGGCTGAAGCTCATCATCTTCATGAAGATATGAATGTTGGATGTTAAATTTGGCTGTCCTCATACAAAGATTGCTGTAGTAAAGGTAAAGGGGAAAAATACCCTTTTTTTGCCCTGACTGCAGTTTGGTGCTTAGGTAATGTCAATTGAGGGCTTCAAAACACAGCTGCAGCAAATTACCTGGCTCAGAAATATTACAGAAATAGTTGAATAGCTTTGCAGCGTCAACTTTTTTTTTATTGATAGGTATTACATGATTACCAGTGCCTATTTATGGGTCTGGGGTTTGGCACTGCCAACAGAGAAACTAAAGCACATTTCAAGATGAAAGTACAAGACAGAAATACAGTGTACAGGAGTTCTGGAGCAGTATGAATTTCTTATGTTATTATTTCAGGCATATTTGGGGAAGATATTTGCTCCACCTGAAGATCCTGGAAGGCTTTGCACTGCTTTCAGTGATCCCAGTTGCAGCTCAGAAAGAGCTGACCTAAATCTAAAAGAAGGCATAGAGAAGGAAACAGATTTAGATTTGAATCTCAACTCCATCATTGAATTTCTTCATTAGTTCTGGTAAATCATTTTGACTTTTATTACTTCTATGTCCGATTCTCAATTTCCAAGATAAGAATCAGTTCTTTTTCACACAGCACTGCAAGGATCCTTTAAAAAAAAAGAACCAAACACATAAAATACAATGACTCCATCTGAGGGAAGATGGATAGATAATTGAATATATCTTCTTGGAAGAAAACAGCTTTAAAATGCCAGAAAAATCTCTCTGTGTCTATAAGGAAAACAGAATTTCCTTTAGCTGGAAACCTGACTAGACATCAGAATAGGCTGCAAAGTGTGCTTAGAGCTGCCAAGAAAGCCCTGGGCAGAAAAGAGTTTCAGATTCCAGTATTAATTTTCAAGGATTTTGCTTTTAAAAACAAAGTCCATATGAATGTTTAGTTTGCAGCTTTTCTGTGGTCTCGACAGACAGTTGGGGCATCAGATGTCCCACGAGCTCACCCGCCCTTATTTCACTTGCATCGTGAGTGACACAAAGGCTGGAAGACTGATTTCAAAATTATCTGCAGAATTGTTTTCTTGCCTAAAGCCTTATGCAGAATTTAGAGAGAAAAAATACTGTGTGCTCACTTCCTCTGAGCAGCATGAACCTGGTGGCAAGGAACGCAAGAGGTTCTGTGAAGCTGGTATTTCAGGGGCAGCAGAACAGGCTTCACATTCACAGCATGGGGAGGAACTACAGCACCCTTTTCTCCATTAGAAATTTTGATGTGAGATTAAACACTGGTGTCCATGAGTTATTTTACCTGGCCTCTGACAGAAGATGAGGTGACTTAGAAGAGCTGAATTTATCTTGGGAAATGTCTCATGAAGCTCAAGTTCAGGATGGATGTCAGAATTCTGAGTAGAAGCCATTAAACATAAGACTCCTAATCTTTATCCGGATTTTTATATACCAATACTTGGACTACAGGCTGTGCTGGTGCTGCAGAAGTATAGCAGCGAGTTATCTTTCTCACATCCTTTATGTCCCCAACGAGAGCACAGTAAAGGCACCTGTGGCATGTTCCCACGTAGAGCAGCCAGCAAGGGCTCCTGTGCAGTCCCAGCTCCAGTCTTTCATTTCTATCTCCAGTTGCATGCAGGCAGAACTCTTCAGCAAAGGCAATGAAAGGATTTCTTCAGCTCTGCTTCCCCTGCACATCTTACCAGTCTCTGAGAGCACTGTCACAACAGACCCATAAAGCAGCATTTCCTCTCAAGACTGAGCACGTTTCAGCATTGCAGATACAGACACCACGCTTGGCAGTGTTACCAGTGCTTTGCTGGGAACCAAACTGTATTCAGGCCACGTATGCAAATTCTTCTCCATTTTGGAAGAGAGTTGGGCTGAGAGGAGAGAATAAATAAAAAAATATTTTCTTCTCCTTCATTTTCTTAAGTTCAGAGAGAGAAATGAACTAATCAGGGCTGAGTTGTCCACTAGAGTAGGCTTATTAAAAATTTGCCAGCAAACTTATCATTTAAATGAATAAATCTAGTGCATATGAACACGCTGACAGGTATTTCTCATTGCACAGGTCTGTCACAGTCATTTACAGGCAGAAGCATTTCCTTCCAATTCTCTTTTGTTATAGTGAACACAGAGGGCTCCTGTCAGACACAGCCCTGCCAACACACCCGATCCAAATTTACAGCAGCAGCAGCTATACTGTAATCCTCTGTCCAAAGACTCAATGGGCTGTGTGCTTCTATCCACACCCACTCCTGTGTTTGAACGTTCACCTTGAGCCATCCAAGATCTCAGGAGTTTCATTTTAGCCCCTTTTTACACTGTATAATTTATTCCAGGATGAAGTCTTGCACACAGAAAACCAAACGTATCCACTGGGCAGCATTCAGGAACTGAAGCTAGAATGGCACTTCCCAAATGAGACAGATCTCCAACTTGCAGTGAAAATCGAGGGCTGCCGCACACACCTGAGCTGCTCTGTGCCCATTCATAGGATCCGACTCAGCAGAGGCACAGACAGCCAATCCCTACTTCATGAGAATGTGCCCTCCTGGATTCAGCCTCCAAAGCAGTCCCAGTTCTGAAGGAGGTCACTGCTTCCATTCTGCGGTGGAATGAGTTCTCCCTGCACACGCCTTTGCAGCTGAAACTCCTTGGCATGCCAATGGGGAGGCTGGTGCCTGGCACAGCTGGTCCTGCAGTATTACATCTAACCTGTCAGAGCTCATTTTCAATCTCGTTATTCTGGGGGCTGGCGCACCACCAAATCATCTCCAATGGTTCAGCAGCACAGGATCCCCTGGGGTATATTTTGTTTTCAAGTGTCTCTCTCCAGCCTTACACAACAAAGCTCTGTCACAAAACCTGCGCAGAGAGCATATTTCTGTGCTTACTAGACACAAACTAGTGGCATGTGTGTCTGGCTCTGAAAGTCCATGCCAGCGTTGGTCTGCCTGCCATCATAAGTATCTCTGCTTGGCCTGACAGTCCTGTGTTTGCGATGCTGAAGAGACCAAAAAACAGCCTTCCTATAGACAAAAACTCCCTTCTGGAAATACAGGCCTCTACTTTCACTCTCCCTGCATTCAGCAGTAAGTAAATACACAGTAGGTCATATCAGCTTGAGTTGTTTTTAAATGCGTTTTCCCTGTCCTTTTCACCCCCTAGACCTGAATCTTCCTTTTTGCAGCATTTTCTCTTGCAGCCCATATAAATCAGAGTGAAGCATGTAAGAAGTATTCTACATCTGCTACCTGTTCCTCCTGCCTCACTCTATGCTCATCTGCTCTGCAAGAACAGGCAGACTTGCCAAGTTGCATGCATCAGCATCACAAAGCAGAAATGTTTCCAGCTCCAGGTACCTTAAAAAGGAAAGAAGACCAAGTTCAGGGAAGTCAAGACTGGAGGCACACTGCATCCTCTTAAAACAGCGCAAAGATAATAGAAGTGTGTACATGGAACATTACTTGAAGTTGGAAGGCAGAGTTACAAGAAATAATATATCTAATATCTTCCAATCTTCCAAAAAGAATGAAAGAACATAAAATCACAAAAAATTAAGATCCACACAGTATTTTCTTGCCCTGCAAGAAGCTTATGGAAGATTCCTATGATTGACATGTTAGCTTTCTACCCTTGAAAAGTAACATGTTCTTTTCTTGAAATGCAGTAGGAAGACCTATTCTCCATGAATATCTAAGAAGTGACAGGCCTGAGAAAACTAAACTAAAGGAGCAGTTACATATCTTGCTAGGTAGCAGGTTTCAACATATACTGAATAGAAATGTAAAATACTCAGTGAAGAACTTAGAAGGATATTTGTTAAGATGAGAGGACTATCAGATCCTCTATCGTGCCTCGGTTCTTGAATGGTCACAGCGTGGTGTCAGTTTAAGACATGGATTTGAATACTGAATCTGGGACTAGATATACTAACACTCATAGATTTCTGAGAGTTGAAAAATTTGACCTGAATTTTCTGAAGAGTGCCTCAGGTGGGCTCTTAGTCAGGAAAGAAACAAGATAAGAGAGACCAAAAGAATGACCAGCAGGCTAATACTCCTAATTACAACCCTGTAACAGATTATATCGGTAGCCCTAGGCAAGCTGCTTCAGTGCTCTGCAGGGCCTGACAGCTAAGGACGAAGCAGCAATGAGCAGCAGTACAGACAGGCTCTTTGATGCGCACTGTAACTCGCTATTTCATGTGGATCAAATAGTTACCAAGCACTGATGGATTGGTTGAGTTCAAGGTACTACAGAAAATCTCAATACCCTCTCTAAATCCCCTACAGTCAGCTATCCTCTTGATGCATATCCTTAAGCAGCATGCTCAAGAGAAGAATTTCTTCTGTGGTTGCTACTTCTCTACTCATATACTAAACAAGAAAAAGCGTGCTAAATGAACAGAGGTAAAACAAACAAACACAACCAACCAACCTCATAGAGGAGTGAATGAACAGCATCACCAAGCCCAGCCAAATGGCTAAAACTTTGTCAGACAGGGTCAAACCCAAGGCTTTTTTGAATCAAACTGTTCATTTAAGCAGTTACTGATCCAATCTCTTTAAACTAATTACTTAAACTATTCATCTGGGCAAAAAGAAACAAAAAATTAAGTCTTTTATCGGCCTCAGCACATGCCTGGCTTTCTGACAGTGCCAATCAATCCCTTTGTAGCACTATAAATTGGTTGCACAATTTGGGTCTTAAACATCTTTAAAAGCAGCCAACTGGCAATGAGATGTGTATGTAATCTAACCTGGTTATATTTTGTAGCATGTTGGACGTAACACTGAGAGATAGCTAAATAATTTTGACAAGTTTTCTTAAACTACAGGTTGTTTTGTTTTGCTGACAAAGAGGCATTGAGGCAATAGTCTGCCAGATGGAGATATTCTTGAGAAGATATCTGCTCCCAGGAAAGTAGCACCACCAGTCATTTGATCAGTATTGGCTTAAGTACTCCACACCACAGTGCTGAAGGTCTCTGGGTTCAGCCCTAAGGATGATGCAGCAGAGACCACAGGGTAAGTTTCCCGGAGCTCTTCAGAACGTACAAATCCCTCTGAAGGCTCTCAATACTTGACTTACTATTGGTACAGACAGTGCTAAAGCGTATGGAATATACAGAATGATCATCCAACTGTAAGAAAAGTAAGCACCACATGTACTCACCTGCTTCAATGATACGCATTTGTCCTGAAAGCAGTAACTCTCCTCTCACAAAAAACAGTTTGTACTGAGATTGCTGTGAACAGGATTAATGTGGTCATTTGAAGAACTGGGAACAAGGAAAACCCTGCAGCTAAAAGACATTCTTAGGTGTTCAGACGGACAGCCTCACCTACATGGTTGTTATTTATACAGAGATAGACGCATGCATGTATGCACACATCTGCCAACCTGCTGGGGTGTACGTCATTGCTGGAGCTGGTGAGGCTTGCCAGTGCTGGGTATTCAGTGAGAGCCTCAGCTGAACATACTGTTCAGATATGGTATCCAGCTGTTCATACAGAACAGTAATCACAACAGCATCAACTTTCAGAGCAGAGACTTCAAGCAACACTTGAGACTGCAAAACATTTCAGTAACTACCAGCTTGAAAGATTCAGGCTGATATCTTCAGATTCCTTCATCTCTTTCCCTTATACTTAAGCTTGACCTCATCATCCTGTTAGGAGACTCAGGTAACAAATTACCGCCTCTAGGTGTCCAACACAGCAGTACACGCGGTACAAAACATACTGATGCATCATGCATCAGAACTCAGCTGGCTCTGCAGTGATGGCATTTGATTTACAGCACAATAGTATTTTGGATTTTTTTTTTTTTTTGTCAACTACAGCACTGAGCCCTATCTGAATATAACATCTTCCGATATTTAATATTTTGATATAACCATGACTACCTGTGACTGCTCTGTCTGCCTACAATGACAAGAAAGATCTTGAACCTGCCTGCTGCCAAAACTACCAGTTACTGCAGCTTGGCATAGTACAGAACCTCCCCTAGTATCTTGCTTTAAGGTGTCTTAAGCAATGGGTTAGTCCCAGAGGGGGCTGCTGTAAACACCTACCTTTACCAGTTCTGCACCATTTCAGCTACCTCAGATAATTCAGCTTCAAGACAGGACAAATTCAGCTTCAAGACAGGACAGTGCTTATCTGAGAGTCACAGACAGTGAATGCACAACTGTCGATTTCAGTCCAAAAATTATTATTTTCTGGAAAGCGTGTAGTGATGCCTTCAAGCAGTCAATTAACCTTAGCAGTGCTCTGGGATATTCTTGAGGCTTTTTTTGAATGCTCAGTGATAACTATAATGGATTATGCTATGCACATACTTCTACATTCCTTCTCTGTCTACTGAAAGGCATGGAGATGCCAAAAAGACAAAGTTCAACAAGTGCGTGTACTGTGCAGTGAAACGCAGGTCTGAGAGGAAGGGGAAAATCTTCTGAATTCAGAAGATGTCCTTCTTTGGGCCTTACCAAGAGCCTGAACAATTGAACAGGAAATGATTCACTTCATTTCCTGTGCTGTTGCATACCACAAGCTCACTCCTACCATTGTAATCTCAAGTGCACTGATCACTGCTTTCAAGCATCAGCACCTTGTCAGGGAGATGATCCCTGTCTGCAGGATCTCAAATGTCACCACTTTCACCTTATATTTAACTGGTAGTGTTTTACTGACATACTACCCCTTCCTATAACCCCTACCTATGTAACTGCAACAAGAGCTAGACTCTTCCATTTAACAGCAGTGTACCTAAACACACAGTTTACTACAATAACTGAGTGCGTGTGACAATCTCAGATTGTACTTTGAACATTCAAGTAAATTTAAAACATGGTGCTAGCACATATAAATACTCCTATATCCACAGAATTCTGAGCATCTCACAGGTGTATTATCACCATAACAATTTTTTCAGCAGAAAGGGTAACATTTAAAGTACACAGATAAAAGACTCAATTTCTTATACCAGAATTTCAGGAGACATCCTGCAGGAGAGAACCCAGCAGCAGGCTCCCAGCTGTGTGCATGTTCCCCATGAGCAATGTGCTATCAGAGCTCCACCTGAAAACTGTTCAGTAGCAACAACAAATGAAGATTCCAGCACTGTGCAAGAAAGGTGACAGCCAAGTAAATCAAGTACCTTGTGCAAGATCATTCCAGAGATCAGTTTCCGTGCCAGGAACAGAACATACCTTGTCTACTTTCCTGCTGTTTACTTTTACTCACTCTGTAGTGACTGCTCCATGGCTCCCATGGACATCCTCTCTCTCTCTTTGCGTACATGTCCTCCAAATTCTTTACCTCATCACCCTATCTTCCCAGCTTAACCTTAAGGCGAATGATGCATGCTTAGCAATAACAGCCTTCTCTCCAACTCAGTTCTTCCAGCTCCTTAATCCCTTTTGTTATCTCTCTCAACTATTACTGTGGCATGGAGGCAACCCGAATGCGAACACAGTGACTCCAACCTTGCTGCAACATAGAGGGAATGAGACCAAGGCACATCCTATCACTCCCCCAGTTCCTACTGCAGCCAGCCAGTGAGAGCAGACCCTGCCTGCAACAGTGTTTCCTTCCACCCCTACACTCTGTTCCAGGCAGGCAGGTAGGTTCACTCTGTCCTGTGCTTTCAACACAGCTCCCATATTGTACAGATAGCCAGTTACCAGCAATCTCTGCATAGTTTTGACATCCTGTATGCTAAGCAGTAACAGGTGACCTCGAATCAAAGCCAAATCTCCCACATTAAGTATAACCCAATACTACACATTAGCATAATTTCCTGCAGCTCTGTTGATGATAGTGGAAGTTAATACATCTTAATATTATCAGCAAAGCTTGTCACAGACGCTAACGAATGCTGAGGACTGGAATCTGCTGTGTCCCATGCAGGGTTTATTTTAGGTTTATATTTGAGAATGGAGTTGACCCACAGCAGTCAATTCAAATTCCCCTATGGACAGATTTTCAGTCGTCATCTACAACCCAGACCAGCTGCACATCCAAGAAGTGATCTGTACGCAAATGCTTCATTATGCGCAGAAATGAGCAAGAAGTTCAGAAGACATCTCAGCTAGCAGCTACCCATGCCTGTCTGTCTCATGATAAGAGGAAACATGGGAAGTTCTAATGCAAAACCAAAACAAGCTGGCTGAAGAGACTCACCAGCTGACTCTGTCCTGTGATATATCCAGAGGCAACAAACTGTGTCAAGAACGCAAGATGAGTTGAAACTGTGTGAGAGCTAAAATGATCTGCAGAAGACAATCGATACAGACAAACCTGTGTTAAGGAGCCACATGAGAGATTAGAAAAGATCAGTAGCTTAACAAGAAGTTTTTGAGGAACAGAAAAATTAATCATACTTACTATGCTTTGTAATGCCTTAAAGGCAGAGCTTGCCTAACAGAGGTGCTGCATTCCTATTGATTTCCCCGTAAGGTCCATGATGTGTGAAAAATTGAGGAGCTGTAATGAAAAAGTCTTTGCCAGCTAGATTGGAAAGTTAGCTTTGCAAAAGTAACTTGCATGCATCTTACATAAAGCAGGAGAAAAAATGTACTGTTTATGACAGGGTAAGGAAAACAACTTGGAATAAGGTGCAGAGCTTGTAAAGCAGGTTGGGTTTCCACAACCAAACTAAGGAGATTATAACAATGGTTGCAAAGAATTTTTTTCCCACCAGAGCAACCCTTCAAGCCTACGTTGCTGGGATTATTTTGTGCCAAGCAGAGGGAGCACGACTTTTTGGGTGCTCATGTATTCATGGCAAGACAGAAGGAGAGGAGAAGGAAACGTTCTCCATCTTCAGAAAGTTACAGTGGAAAGAGACTGCTGTTCTTCTTTAACACCAAGAAACAACGTTGTTTTCACTCAGCACCTGAAACGCTTACATTTCAGAGCCAGGACAGGATTTTATTTGTGAAAATCAAAACCCATTATTGTGTGTGTACATTTACAAAAACTCACCACCTCTGGAGTGAAATGTGACAGCTGTTTCACAAATAAGAAGCAATTTCCACTGATGAAATTCAGACAGTGCAGCAGATAATAGCCCAGCCTACTGCCTTATGAGCGTTCCTCTTTTGGATATTCTTTTTTCCTCCCCTCTCTCTCTCTGATGCAAACCACATTTCCATCAGACTCGGGAGATTAACTGGGATTTCAAACATCCTAAGAGTGGCAATGTGTCCCCCAAGCACATATCTACACAAATAATGTGCTTGCTGTGCTTTCCAGCCAGCAGATGGTTGCCTGGTTTTATTCAAACAAAATGTTTTTGCTAGTAAGTGCCCTGACGGACATTTTCCACAGAAAAATAACCCAGGTGGAGGTCACCAATGCAGAACCACAATGCCTCACCCAAGCCTTCCTCTCTTGTATCAACCGTATAGAAACTTTATTTACAAAAGCACCTGCCTTTCCAGGCGTGCTGTATCCTGCAGGTATCCAATATCCTGTGCTGAAGCACCTACCTTGAATTAAAGGAAAAGCTATCCCATCTTTTGCTCAGGTTTGAGCCCCCTTCCACTTTGTAACAAGATCAGAGTGTACCAGTTATTAAAACCTACCACAATAATAGCCAGCAATGCTTTCCTTGCCTCAGCTGTTCGCAAGATGAAAGACTGGCACTTTCCCACAAAGCTTTATTCCTTCTGAAAGGCTGCTCAGCATTCTGGACTGACAGACATTGAGCCCCAGAGGAATTTCTACTGAGGCTACGTGCAAACACTCCAGCACTAACAAAGCCTGCTTGTTCTGTAATAACGCACATTATTGCCCTGATGCCAGGATGGCACAAGAGCCCTACATGACAGTAAGTCCGAGGTGCTGTGCTCCACTGATGCTCACAACTGAAGAAAAGGAAAGAGGACAAAAGCGTGTACCGCTTCTGTGACCATACAGATCAAAGCAACCACCAGATTTCCTGGGAGGTGCGTGTTTGAAGGAGGCTCATTTCAACAACTGAGAATAACACATTTTCCAGTTTCTCTGTGCAGAAGGCCTGCTGCATTCACCTACCTTCTTAAGTGTAGTGAGTGGTCTGCACTGAGCTCTATGTTTCTGCAGCCACCCTACTATCAGCATCTGTGCTAACAAGTCACGGCAAATTCAGGTATAGCCACAGATCTTCCTTGCAGATACACCCTGTCACCCAGGGCAAAAACATCTCAGCTCACATCTCTCACCACTGAGCACTAGCAGTCCACATTGAGCGATCATCTCGGCTGGTGTCCTTTGTCACCTTGATGTGTACTCACAGAGAGAAGCCACCCTGGGCACAGGGTTTATTAGTGAGCATGGCCTCGTCACTGGATCTCATGCTGCACTGGAACGAGCCATCACTTACCCAGCCCCCTCGTAATTTTCTTTTCCTGTGAGCATTAAAACTGTTGGATTGGCATTTTCAGTATGACTCTGCCAAGATGAACTTGAACTACATGCGCATCTGTCTTCTTCACATCAGTGTGAATCTTCTTTCATTGCTTCCAGGAATTGCTTCAAGGTTGTTAATCCTTCTCCCCCGGGACTGTACCAGGATGGTTCTTTTTTCTTGAGGATAATCAGGCTGTCAAACAGAATTCTAGAAAGGACAAGCAGTTCCTGATGCACTTTCATTTTCTGTATTTCTTTGTAATTGGTTAATTTAGTCCCACTGGAGCAGGAGAAGGACAGTTAAGAGTTCAAGGACAATTCTGGTATTTTGTTTTTAAATGGCATTTGTAGGTGATAGTTAATCAGAAGCATGTTTCAGAACTTACAGTCATGAGGAGTCCTAAAGATAAAGTTAACAAACATTTCAGGAAGGAACTGGAGAGAGCAGCAAAGAGGAATAAGCATTCACTTGCAGTAAACTGCTAACACAACTGTTCAAACAACCAAACTGGGGGGCCCATAATAAATGAGGTAGTGCTACAGGACACCCCTCAAAGGGCCAAATAGCTACAGAAAGTTGTTCCCCCCAGCATCCCTTCAGCCATAAGACCTGTATCCTGCTGGCAGCATAAATCTCAGGAGTTGGACTAGATTACATTTAAAGGTCCCTTCCAACTCAAACAATTCTATGATTCTAGACCAGAGTATATAAGAAAAGATACATATAAAACCCAGTGTCTAGAGTGCAGCACATCAATGGCATGCCTTTGAAAGGAGAGAAGAAAGAAGGTATTTCTTGCCTTGTCAGTCTTCCTTCCTCAATTCATACTGCAAGTAGAAACTCTAATGAAATGCAGCTCCTTCTGGGAAGAGCAGCACAAAACAACTGTTATTGTAACATAAGGAAAGGAAAACACTAGGGACCTCCAGTTTGACTACATCAGACACCAAAACTAGATCTATTAAGCATCTATGTCTACAGGAAGCAAGAGACCATAATTTACCATCTCACCTGAAAAACAATTTTCAGCAGTGTAAGGCTGCTAGCAGCAAAGTGTCTTGCTAGTTTATTGGTAAATCACAAGAGAGCATCTTCAAATGAAGCATCAGTGGCAGGCAGTGATTTCTGCACAATCCCGTGCTCACAGCTTGGAAAATTCCCTGGGTGTTTCAGCAGAATCAAACAAGATAAAGAGAGAGTGATTCAAGTAATGAGTAATAAAAAGGCCTGGGAAAGACTGCCTGATCATAGACAAATGTGATATTGGCAAGAATTAATGAGAGTGGCAAGACAGAAAGGAGCTGATGGTAAAATGAGCAAGAACGGGTGACAGTTCAGATCTAATACGATTTAAAGTTTCCAATCCCACTTTGGAAGTCCTAAATTTTATTTCATTTATTTTAAAATGAACCACCTGAGCACTCAGATGTGAGTTCAGCTTTTAATTTTACCAGAGGCAAAGAGGACTCAGGGTTAGAGTTATTCGGACAGAGCCTACCACAACATCAGACAGCATTCAGTCTGACAAAATTCACTTGCTCCACCATGTGAGATAATATTCATGGTGGGACTGGATTGAGTCCTCCAAAAAGAAAAGCCATTTACGCTGAGAACAGCCTCTCTCTAAGCAGAGAATCAAAGGAAAATTCTGGCCAAAGCCACGCAGTGTAGTCCAGGACCAGTTTTCTGTTTTAATTAATGGGGCAGCTTCACAAGCCTGGTGGTCATTAGCATCCCCTAGCAGTTCCTGCAGGACCTGCAACCAGATGCTATGTGTGGGAGAATGAAACACAGTATTGGCACTAAGAAGCATTCCTGATTTGATTTTTTTGTTTAATTTTTATTTTTTTAATTACCTAAAAACTTTAACCATGACAAAGTCATTCCTGGGACAGACAGCACATAAAACTATCTCCAGAAAGGAATTTCCTTCCAGTTTAGATGTTAGGAAAAATTTCTTCTCAGGAGTGGTGAGATATAGGAATGAGTTGCCCAGAGAGTCACCATCCCTGAAAAGGGTTGATGTGGCACAGACGGACATGGTTTAGTGGGCATGGTGGTGATGGGTTGACGGTTGGACTAGATGATCTTAGTAGTCTTTTCCAATCTTAGGGATGCTATGATTTTATGATTCCTGCTCCAAAAGTACAACAGCCTCATGAATAAAGCACAGGGAAGGAATAAGAAGTGTTCTTCCAGCATAACTGGGACTCAAACCCAAGCGCTTCTGGGTCCCAGGCTGCATCTCCATCAGCCAGATCCAAGAGAAGCACCAGCTCTATTTTCACTCACACAACCTGAAGATACGTTGCTCAGTAAACACTCTTTAGCCATGAAAATCAGTGTACCCTGAACATTTGGGGTGCTGGGCCATACCATGTCAGCCCTGCCTGCAAGCCACTGAGAGGAGAGTGCCAGGGACTCCTCTGGGCTCTATGTAACACACAGCCAGGCAATGATTCCCCAGGTTTTATCCCAGTTGCAGAAGGTGGAAGCTTGCTATTCCCAGACATATTTATTTATCACTTTACTCTGGTCTCCATGGAAACAAGTCATGATATTAGAGGCTGAAAGAGGGAGGTCGGGAGGTCTGCAGGAGCTGCTGGGAGCCAGTGGCACAGAGCAGAACAAATGCTAAAACTAGAAAAGTGTAATTTCTCTGCAAAGAGCAATGAAATAAGTGGCAGGAGAGTTGAAAAGTACTAAATGTGAAAAGCCTGAACTTAATATCACTTCAATTATTTAACAAGATTGTCTCATCTATGTATTTGGATGAGTATGATCATACTGCAGGACTGCTGAGGTCGTCTCATCACTGCTTACAGACAGTGTCAGCTTATTGTAGCTCTGCACCCACTGGGCACCTTTGAATTACTTTTTATCAGCCTTTCCTAGAAGAGATGAACAAGGAATAAAAGCCCTGAAGCCAGACACTCAGAGTTGTGCTTGGTCCTACAGAAATCAGTGACACCAGGTGAGCTCAGATGTGGTTCTAAACAAATAAACACAGAGAAGTAACAAAAACACAGCTAGCAGATGCATGCCATGTCAGCCTGCATCTCCATTCAGAGATGGTTTTGCAAGACACCACAGCCAGACTGTACAATTAATACAGTACTGACAAACTCTCTTAAGCCATTGAAATGCCTAAATTAAGAACGTGAAATCTCCTCCCTTATCCATTCCATAAGTGAGAGAAATATTAAATTAAAAGTGTATTTCAGACAAGGACCACAGGAGATGGTAGGACACTACAGCATGGGCGCTGGTCTTTTCCCCCTCCAGCATTTTATGTTTCATTTACAGAATGTCCACCATCCACTCCCCAGGGTAAATGCATACAACTTTTTTTTCAGCCTACAGGAAGAACTATTTGAACTGTTTCATTTCATTTGTAACAAAGACCATAAACTACATCCTTGATACAACCTCCTATTTGAGCTACAGAATAGAGGGTGAGCCCAACCGAAAACAATGGTTGTAAGAAGTAATTGCGATGCCTGGACAAGGTTTCCTGTAGTTAATCACTGGCATAATTAAAAACAAAAACCCTACCTCCAGCCTTGCTTCAAATCAGCTTGTTGCACACTTTTGTCTGCCACACTGAAGAGTGAATCAAGTTTTGTCTCCTTGCACGCGCTGTTGTCAAGTCACCCATAACCTCTGTTTGCCACGTTCAATAAATTCAGTTTCTGGAGTCTTTTGGTAGAAGACCAAAGCCCACCGGAAGGAAAAGTTTGCTGCTGTATTTCACAGAATAAATATATGACAGCTACAGATATTTTAAATATGTATTTGTTCGTTTTGCCTTTGCTTTAGAAAGGCTATTCCCAGTAAACTGAATTGCAAAGTGTTTCCACAATTACCGGGCAAACATCTGAATTCTCCGAGATGGAAAATTGCTAGTGATCTCACGGAGGGCTGAAAAGACTCTCAATCTTTAATAACCTGGTCTTTAAGAAAGGATAGATTACTTCCCAGTACTGAAGTGCCAGGTTATTCCAAGTAGTCCGCTGCTACAAAATCAGCATTGGTACTACAAGTTCAGAGACGGTGTCAGAGGACCTTCTGAGGGGCTGCCTATGAGACAATTTCATTTTGTATTTTAATTTAATTTGGAATAGCATGCAAGACTTGCAGGATGCATATATACTGTCAGTGCAAAGTGGTTTGTTTATTTGTGTTCTGGCCAAAAACAAACAGGTGCTCTTACTGAGAATGTCTTCAATACAAAGAATTGTAAATGAACTATGCTTAACAAACATAGAAGTGATAAAGCCAATACCCGTCAGCTTATCTTTAAGGATCTAAAATCTAGAAGGCTACAAAGAACAACTGAGAGCTGCCACAGAAGGTGATGTGGCAGGTATTCATCTGCCAGAGTTCATGGCATCATCTGAGTGTGATCAAGGGACATCAGCCCTATGGGAAATTCCCATAGAGTTTAATAAGACATATAATCCAGTTGACCCTTTTAAATGATACCCAGGAGTTCTGTGCCAGATGAGATTTATACCATTTTCATTCCCTGTCCCTCTCACACCAAAGTGTATGCAATCTTTGTGGAGGTGAGCCAGGGAGGCTGGAACATAAATTTGTCCAGAGGCAGCACATCCATATTGCCCTATCAGAAAGAACAAAGAAAGAAATCGGAACTAATTAGTATTGCAATGTGTCTGAGACTGGATTTAGCATCATTCAGCAGCCACAGGCAGTGAAGGAATGAAGAAAAATGAAGCCAATTTGTGGCTCAGTATTTATTAGCATTTAGATAATACGCCCCATCCATCATATAAAAGACATGTTTCAAAAGTACCAATGCTCATGCGTTCTGAGCGCCCAGAACCCTTGTAAATCGCATTCCTCTGATCCTGCTGAGAATAAAACGCATTCATCTGGAAGCACCGCTGGGGGAGGACATTTTTTTCTTGAGATGGAAATAAAGACTGATGATACAAAGGAGTCATAAAAGCAAGAGGCTGCAGATTAAGATAGAAGCAATCCACTCCTTCCCAGTGACGTGCATGTGTGATTTACAAGCTGCCAAGCACAGCTATGGGATTAAAATGGGAATAAAATCCCAGTTGACATTGACAGAGGGGATCAGAAAGCATCCAAAATCTGCAGCCAAGTTTGCTGTTCTGTTACACAGCTGTTATATTACAGGCAGAGGAAGGAAGGCCTGAGATTATGGAAAGGGGCAGGAGAGGTTCTGGAAAAGAAACTATTAAAAATGACAGCAAAAGAAGTTTGATTATTTTTTTTTATCTTGGATGTAACTGCAGACAGCAGCGGATTCACAAAGGACTGAACAAGAGATCCATTTCCAGATGTTGCAACCAGCCACCCTGCAAATCTCAAGCAGCCTGGATGAATACTACACATGCCTTTCTAAGCGCAGTTTAATTTCTACAGGGCCATCACTTTGCAAGAGACAGATTCCTCCATCATTTATTGCTCAGAGTAGAGGAGACAGAGACACAGGTTCACAGCTCTATTGCAGTCTTGGACAGCACGTTGTATTTCTCCATTTTTCAAGTTTATTCTCCTGGCATTGCAAGACCAGACTCCCAGAAATCTCATCAATGTGTGACTCATTGAAAGCCTAACCATGTGACTGGACTCAAAGAAACAGAAAATTAAGCCTACACATAAGCACATTGATAAAGCAAGGCCTATAAAAACTAGAACACCAATTGAGTCTTTTCCTGCAGACTTCTGTTCTGCTAATGTTTTAATGATATTTGCCTTTTCATCCCACTTTAGCATGGGAGACTTATCAAAAATCTTGTAGAGATTCTAAGAAGAGAAACTTCTTGCCTCTCTTTATTTAAGAAAGTAAGGGTCCTAAATAGTTGTCAGTTTGAAAACAGTGGGGCTGTTCAGTATTTTAGCAGCTGTTAACTAAAAAAAAAATCAAAACAAAGCATCCCACTTCATAATGAGCATCCATCTGTAAGGAATTAAGTGTGTAATGCTGGTTGTTAACACAACGGTGACACTGGACTTATTGTTCCTAGCATAATGGCTCAAGTTTTTGTTGATTTATTTGCATAATCTTTGACAGCACGGTCAAGTTAAAGGATCCATTTCTGAGTAAAATGGCGGTTTCTGGGCTGTTACCAGCAGATACAAATCCACAGTAATGCTGACAGAGGAATTAACTCATAAAACATATTTGACAAACAGATGAGCTTCAAACTCTCTAGTGGCTCAGGACTATCATGAGCAAGGAGTTTAGTAAATAAGAACATTTTAATTCAGGAACATGCAATTAATATCAGTGCCATACATCCACATATCCTGAAAACAATTACTGATATGCTGAATGAGCAGCTGTGTTTCCTGAGATTTCTGTGCCAGCAAATACTAGAGATAAAGCAAGCTTAAAATAACAGTAAGTTGCCATTGCATATAACTGTTCCCAGAAAATTCAGTATCTCCGCATTTTCTCCCCACCATGTGCATGCACACTCATAAGGTAATATAATTTAAAGCCATGGTGTACCACTGATTTCATTTATATGTACATCTAACCCATAATCACCTTGCTATCATTCCCAGGGTCTCAGCAGAAACAGCTCTGCTGAGATCAAAACTCACTTTGCAGATGAATTTCCTTCTCAGCAGGCAGTACAGACCCGCGCCAGCTCTCCAGCCCATGGCCCTGCTCCCAGCTCTCTGCAGGCTCAGGCTGCTCCTCCTGCCTGGGCTCGGACCCATGGCAGCCCATCCCCAAGCACTGGGGCTGCACGCACGCTGCTGACTCTCACCTGGAGCAGCAGCTTATCACCAGCCAGACCCCAGCCTGCGTCCTCTGCCTTCCATCCTCTTCATAGAGGCCACAGCCTACATGTAGCAGCCTGAAAGAGGCAAGGAAATGAGAAATATATATTCAAAATGAAGTTGAGTGTGAGGATGGTGCAGTGTATCAACACACTTTGACAAGAGGCCAAGGCCCTGGAGTTAAAATACCCCTAAAACTGTGCCACATGACCACCTGCACTTTTTGAAACATCAGCATCTGGACTGACAGCACTACCCGACAGCACCAGCTCCTCCCAGTAAAGATGGCTACTGCAAGGAAAAAAGATTGCTACCAGTCAACCACCAGTGCGACTGGTCTGGTATGGACTGGTAAACTTGGTCTGGTTTCCTAAATGTGTAATAAATAACATACCACCTGTACCAATGCAGAAGCAATTTCTCTGTCACTGGACACCTTTCTCTACTGGCCTGTTCTAGCCTGCAGGATTACCCCAAAAGCCCAGCCAGACACGTGGCTGAACTGCTGGGCCCATCTCAAACATTGGCTCCCAGACAAAATGCCATTTGACACTTGAGAGGCAACTCCTACAATAAAGTACATGAGTATAAAAGAACAAAAACTGAGCCTTACTGTAACGAGCTTTCCCTGGGGAGACACAACTCCCCAGCTGCTCCCCAGATGACTGCAATAAAACCTTGTGGAAATGGAACAGGTAGGAGAAGGCTGCCTGATTCCTTCAATGCAGTTCCCAGAGACGGTTTCAGTCACACAAACACCAGGAAGTATACTCAAAGAAATACAATAAATTAAACACACATAGGTTTAAACAGCACTCAGAAACAGAGAACACTATACAGGTAATAATACAGCCATTCATAAAGCCAGCATATCACCTCCTTTTTGAACCTTTGCCATCCCACGTTATGGCACAGCCCAGCATTAAAGCTAAACAGGAGATGACATTTCAGACACTGTGCTGGAACCGTACCTCTTCACTGCCACCAAAACAATAGCTGCATTTCTTTACAAGCCAGAAAACCTCCACTAAGCCCAAGCAGCAGGCAAAGCAGCTGAACCAAACAAGTGACTAGCAGCTTGCCCATTGCCAGCGACAGCCGGTTTTGGAGGGGGCTTGTGTGAATGACAGATGAGTGCTCTTTTCCATCTTAGATCCTCCTGATAGCCCAATGAATTGGTAATGTCAGTGGCATCACGTGTTCATGGTCATGGTATTGAGAGGTAAAGGTGTGTCCACGGCTGGTCCTGCTGAGCACACCAGGAGAAGCCATCACCATTGCTACCTTTACTGTTCTATCCAACGCTTCATCTTCTTTCTGCCTCTCCCTTTGCTGTCGCTCTCTCTGAATATATTTTTTCATTGTTGCTACTTCTGGCTCAGCGTCCGCCTTCTGCTAACTTTTCTGCTTTGGTGATCGCAGATCTTTGGATTCACACCTGTGGCTCCACAGTCTCTCCGCCTGCCCTACACAAGCAGCCACCCACGCAGCTACAAGTGAGTGACATCTCAGAGTGACAAGTCCTACAAGATCGGCACAACATTCTGGGTATCTCTGCCCAGAAAGCTTGAATTGCGCAAGACAGGACACAGAAGAGAGCTGAGTGATTTGCTTGATGTTGCAGCATATCAACCTGACTGGATGCAAATCTAAAGCGTTTTGCTTTTTGTTTGAAAATCCTAAAATCCATCGTAGCCCCCATGCTCGCTTACCCCATGGCTTGAGCTATATGACACTGATGTCGGGCAGATGAGAAGGTCATGCTTACCAGAGTGCTCGGCCTGCATCCACAAGGACAGGAGGGCCCCGCTGGCTTGAGCTCACATCCAAAATACACGGGGGCTGCTCCAAAAGTAATGCCTCCTATTTTATGATGTTGGCCCATGATATCAGAGGTGAATGTTGGTGGTATGGCGGCAGAGGTGAAACCTTCCTATCAATATTCTGATATATTTTGTTGCCAAGCAACAGAGAGCAGCAGAGGGGCAGTCTGACAAAATGGTGTCTGACATGGAAGTGTGTTTGAAGCAAAGGTGTGTCATTTAATTCCTCAATGTGGAAAAAATGGCACCCACTGACATTCGTTGATGTTTGCTGAACGTTTATGGATACCAACACTGGATGTGAGCACAGTGAGGCAGTGGGTGGTGAAACACTGTGAAACAGTGGCTCCTGTTCATCACTGGTGAAAATGCACAGCTAATGGTGATGACTAGGTTGAAAAACAGTGTTTTGTAACTGAGAATTTGCTCTATCAAATAGTGTTATTGTGCCCTTTGTATCTGTTGTAGTTTCCATGGAAATAAATAGAAGGCGTTATTTTTGGAGCAACCTACATAGTATACATTGACCTGTTGTCCCTGATGCAAACCTAAGTCTGAACACACAAAAATTGTCTTATCTTCATTTATTATGAATAAGTACAAGGCTGTGTCTTCCTGCACAAAAACTCCATGATGCTAGTGATGAAGGACACTGCATGACTTTACCGTAGACCTACAGCAATCTCATATGATGGATTGTCTTCCCAAAATTTACCTAGCATGCATTGAGGAAATCTGACAGGCATCTCATCCGAGCTACTGGCTGGTACTGTCCATATACCTGCAGCACTGCTGAGCCAACATCACATTCATAACATGCTTCCCACCTCTATTTCTATTCAACAGGAGCTGCAGATTATTATTTCAAGGAACGTTCACAGATCTTCTCAAATTACTGTATTTTTACTGGCACACAAGCAAAAGTGCAAAGCAGAATTGAGACTGTGTAAAGAAAAGAGCAGGAAAGGCCCCATTAGGGAATGCAGGAGTCATTCAAGGTCTTCTCAAGATTAATAGCATTTTTATGGAGATTTAGTTGCCTGCCTTTCTGCTCGTGCTTTCAATAGGAAGCTGCAGCAACTTAACCTAAAATTAAATGAAGCTACTTATATGCATAAAGTTAACCAACCACTTAATTAGTTTCCTAGTCAGTCTTTTTTCCTAAAATGAAAGAGAGGGAGGCATTCATGTTCATTTATCTCACAATTTAAATCCTTTTTTAAAGGAAAGATCAATATTTTGCTTTCTATTCAAGGGGAAGAGATCTGGTGTATGCAAGGATGCTGTCCTCTGAAAGAAATTTAATGCTCATCAAAATCCTCCTGTATTTTAGTATGCCTCTCTGAGCATCTCATTTCTTAGCTAACAGCGCCATGCACCATGGGTAGACAGAACACATTCTTGCACTGCAGCATGTTCCTTCCACTGATGAAGAGACAAAATGAAAAATAAGAAGTGAGATGTTAAGAAGAAAATGGAGGCAGACAGCCTCTCTGCAGAGCAGTGCTTGAGTAGAAATCAGTTCTTTCATATGCTTTGCTAAGAGGCGGCATCCCTACCACTTTACACCTCTTCCCTTCCTCAGCTACCTTGTCCCTTATAATAAACTTCACAGCTAATAGTGACTAATCCTTCTCCTTTCCCAAGCACAGCAGCCCAATGTTGGTCAGCCAGGGCACTGATACATGCTTACACTCCTCAAACCTGTAAAATCTCTCAGGCTGCCTTCACTCTGTGCAGACATTTCAATCACTGGTATATGCTCCCTTATTCTTAGACAAGATGTCAAGGTACAGTTGTGTTATCACTGTTTTAAGAGGTAGAAGAAGCGAAGTTTTGCAGAACCTCTGTGACTGCTCATCTTCAATGCTTTCATTACGTGTTTCAGCACAAAGTGAAAAAATACCCATCTGCTCTGCTTCTGCCCTCCCCCTCGAAACATCCACAGTCATAGTAGGGAATTGCAGGAAAATAAGGTGTTTTTTCACTGACTAACACTAGGACTAAATCAATGCGAACAAGGCTTCTCGCTTCCTGAGCAAGTACCAGCATTTCATCACATTTCAGAAGCTCCAGCCTTCATGAATTCTGAATTTAATGTTCTTCTCTGCCTTCTGATTAAACTGTATATTTTAATTACTAGATTCCCCCACAAGTATCCGGGAACCACTCTCAGGTCTAAGACATTGCCCTGACGTGGTCAGTGAAACACTAAGAATTTTTTAAAAGGAGCCTGGTGCAGCCCAGGAATTTGGAAGTCTTACTTAATGCTCTATTGTGCAGGTAGAGGAATAAGCTACCAAGGAGGCTCTTGCCTACACATTCCCAACCTTCTTTTTGTGTCTTTACCTTCCTTCCTCATCCTGATACATTCCAGTATCTCTCCTGGATCGCTAAAACATCCAGACACATGGATAGGAGGTAAGAAGTGAGAGAGATCTCATCTCATAACCAAAGTGATGGGTAGCGCAGACTTGTAAGCCCAGATCCTACAGCTGAAACCTCTTATATGCTTCAGAATTAAGACTAAAGGTCTTGGATTAGTTTGAAGAGAAGCAGACTTAGGTGGAAGAGAAAAAAGAATAAAAGCAGAGACTTAGTTCAAGAACCCACTTTTTGCCTCACCTACAGAGCCTAATCCTTCTGCAGAGCTCAACAGAAATACTCCTTTACAGGGTAGCAAGAAGGGAATCTAGCACTAAGTTGAAATCCGGGTTATGGGTATAGTTATACAGCTCAGTGAGGCTAACATGATGTAGTAATACCACATAAGTGTTAGGATTAAATGCTAGCAGCATTCTCACTGCATTGTGACTGCAGCCAAGCAGCACTCCATCCATGTCGAGCTACGGCAGACTGCAATGGAGCAGCAGTCGCATCTTACACTGATGGCTACCTGAAAGAAGAAACCGTTAGTTGCAAATAGATGGAAAAGTTACCTTTCCTCTTTCTATTATTTTAGAGCACTATGTAAGTTCTGCAAGAATTATACACGGGAAAAGTTTAACACGCCTTTTCTGTCATTACTTTTGCTAGCTAAAGATAACAGGCAGAGGTGCCACAGCCTTCTGTCCCCACATTTCTGTGTGGCAACAGACACAGACAGGCAGAGGGCTGATGCAGACATCTGTGTCGCTCTTCTGATAAGATCTGACAACGTTAACGAGATTCGGGAATGACTAGTCATGGTGAAAGATCAGAAATGGCTCCGCTTCACCCCTGAATCCTGACAGGAGAAAATGTGTGACTGACATATCAGAATGGGAGGAGGAAAGATTAAAAAAAAAGGGCAAGGGAAAAAGCTAATTACAATCTGCAGCCAATTTAAAACATGTCTCTTGAACTCACTATCAGCACCGTGATCTGATTTTTCACCGACCACATAGTGCCTGATAAACACTGATACTCTGTTATTAACATACTGCCATCTAATATCTATTAATACTTGTTATAGCCCTCTGTGTGGTAGTATTTTCCCCTCTATCTGCATCTTTTCTTCCTTTCTTTTTTTTTTTTTTCTTTTTTTTTTGTTCCTGTGGTCAGACGAGAATCAAACAGTAAGAGCTTCTTGCTAACTCCTTTTAACACCTCTGATAAGGTTATCTGGGACCCTAATAGTACATCCTAAACTTAGATTCAAAAGCAGACAATCACTAATGGCCTCCTGCGAGCAGTGGAGATTCTGCTCTTTCTAAAGGCTTTAAAGTTCCCTGCCGTGGACTGAGCAGTTTGGTCTTCTGACACGGAAAAGCTGTCAATCATCTCAGTCAGTGCCCTCACTAAGCAAGGTACTTCATAAGCCACATGACCCAGCCAGACAAGACATGGAGCAGGGAAAGGCAACAAGTGGCTTAGATCTCTGTGGCATTATTAGGCACAGGGATGGGAGCGGACATGCTCAGACATGGGCTGTCTTTCTCCCTACTCTTCACCTTTGCCTGAAAGTGAATATATCAACAAAGGGAAACTTTAGCAAGAGTTTAATCAAAGCTTCAGGCAAAAGGGCTGGAAGTCTGTTCACGTCTGCTAAAAGGCTGACAAAACTTTAAGGTCTGTTGTCTGGCAGTGCTAGCACTACATTCCAGACTCATTATCAGGATGAAACAGGGGGCCCCATTCTAAAAAATGCAGGGCTGGGAAGGACAAAAAAATCAGTCCCAGAGATTCTTCTGTACATTAAATGTCCTTGTTTGCTGTTGACATTATTAGTCCACACTCATGTGGACTCTTTCCTCACATGTATTCATGTTGCTCTATTTGCATTTGGTAAAGGTACAGTCCGTTTCTCTCTCTGCAAAAATGATCATCAAGTGAAAGACAAGGTTCCTTCAGACAGGTGTCTGTAAGGATCAAAGGGAGACAGTTGATTTTCTCAAGCTGGTGTTGGAAGCAGAGAAAAATAAGACAATCCTTGGAAGAAAAGATGCTTTGACTTCTGCTCCTACCCCTCTGCTGGCAGTCATGCTGTCCAACAACAGCAAGAGGGCTGAGATCAGGAGGGAGGAAGGCTGCCAGCCCTGTGAATGCTGATGCCTGGCTTCATGGCTGCCCTCCATTCCAGCTCAGTACTAGTATATATGACACAAAAAGCAGAACAGAGTATCTGCTATTTAGAGGACTCATTGTCTGCTTAGCGGCACAAGGAAGTATGTGGCCAGTCTCAGACCAGCGTACACTGAACAAAACTCCCAGTCACATCTCCAACTGCTGGTCTCAATGTTCATGGCTGTCCTGTTCACATGCTCATCTGAGCAGCATGCACAGTGGATACAGAGGGACTTCTGATGAGGAAGATTATTACACACGGTATTTTTAAAGGCCTCTTCTTCCCCCATGAGTTCATCAGTTTCAATGGGGAGAGGAGCAGAAGAGGAAAGTGGAAAATAAAGAAGCAGCTAGCTTGAGACATGCTAAATTGTAAGCAAAAACTGTGAGGAAATAAAAGGTATAACCAAATAAAACTGTCTTTCAGGATTTGATGAATTCCTGTCTGTGAATCTGCCTGAATCTATTTAAAGGATCAAATTTCATCCTGGTACATAAACTTCCAAAGTTTGTAGGAGCTACTTCAGCTTACACCATTGGTAAATATGCTCATTACATCTGAAAGACTGGAAATGCCCAAGCACAGAAGTAATTGCACAGCAACTTCCCTTACTGTGGGCAAAGCTGGTTACTTGAGACCAGCATTTCTGAGACCACTAGTATCATGACATCTCACAAATAAATTACAGGGAGTCATACCTTCTCTGCCAGACTTATGGAAAGCTGTAGGGTAGGGCTCTTTGTGTGGGGTGTGCTCTCTGGTATTCCCTGCAGCCTTGTACTGTAAGAACAGATCACCATGAAAAAGAAAATTTAATGGAAAGCAATTGTTACATTCAGTTTGTGTGCTCTATTACAGAGCAAGTTAACGATAGAAAAAGCTGGCAATGATATCTAACATCAAGATAGCAGTCCTCTGGAAAAAGATGTGATCAGGTAATTAAGGGGTATATCATAATATAAACAGGCAAAAGGGCTAATTAACATTTGTAAAATCAACCTCCATTCTGCTGTTTTCTGATTGCCAAGTTCTTTAATTTCCAGCCTTTATAATACAAGTTTAATGTGACTTTTTGTGTACAAAAAAGAGCTTTCTTATTAGCTGTGCTTTGTCTAGTCTCTTACTTGCATGCCTGCCCGGATTGAGTCACAGTACAATGAGTCTCTTGCCTCCTGAAGTCATGTAATTATCTCAGGATCTTAAATTAAAAATAGGGCTCTTGTAAACCTCTCTGCTCTGAAGAAAAATTTAAGTAGGCAAATCCAGACTAACCACTGTATTTGTGCCTGTGGAGAGACTGAAACAACAGTCTTGAAAGATATCAAATGCCATGTGTATCCTAATAGAAAACTAATTATTCTGGCAACTCTTTCAACACCATCCCATTAGGGAACTCTGTCATCCCAATGGATATTTATGGGAGTAAGTACTTGAAGAAATCTTGCTGATGACCCTATCTGTTATTACTTCTGCTTCTTCTGAAGATAAATCTCCTTGATCTTCCTGGGAGAACAAATGAACCCAATGCTCAGAAGCACTTTGGGCCTTGACTTGATCCCCCAGCACGCTCTTCTGAGTGTGGCTTTCCACATGCCATCTGTTAATTTATGCTCTGGCTCCTTTGTCCTTGCCTTATGTTTTGTGGCTATTAAGGGACTGAGAAACTGCTTGAATTCCTGCTAAATGCAGGTTCAAACAGTGTGCCTGTTTGTAGAGGAGGGCATAACTATTTGCGGTGTGCTTTTAGTAGCTCCTACCTCCAGCATCATTCTCTGGAGTGTCAGAGCACCCAGCAGCACTGAGAGCAAAGAACTGCAAAGAGATAGGCTGCAGATGAGAGATTTCCAGTTATTTTTAAGCCATCTCTCACATACAGGCAGTTCATGTTTATGGAATATGGCGCAGGAGTTATCTTAAAACCAAAGCGCATCTTCAGCTATGCATATCCTGTACAAATCTGAAGTGAACCATACCTTCTAACCTCCTTCCACAGCCATTTCTGTGGCAATCAGAGAAAGCATTTCCTACAGGAACAGTTCATATGAAATTTGTAAATCTCCCCTTGGGGAGGAAACATCCATTTCCCCTTCTACCTGTCATTCTTCTTCGTTTACTGAATCAATAAGGCATGCAATTTGGCAACCTATAAGAAAAAAATGAGCTATTCATATCAAAGAGAGCCTGGATGAATAAAAAAAAATCACACTGTTAGAATCTAGATCCAGTTAATAGGAATAAAAATAAATAGAAACAGAATCTAAATGTAAATGAACATTACATCACCACTGGCATTTAAGCTCATTTTCAAATACAGAATTAGAAACAAATTTAACTTGCAGAAACGTGCTGTGTGTTCACACACATTGCACTGCTCTGAGGACACAGGTCTGAATATTTTGTCTGTAGCTGCTGTCTCCCAAACAAACCACAGGTGGAAATTCATACTGGACGAGGAGGAAGAGGGATTCTGCAGAAGGCACAGATCCCTACTTTCTGGTCAAAGGAGAATAACAATTAACAAGCTCTTGCTTCCCTGCCCTTACTTGTAAGCTATTGCAATATGACAGCCAGTTTGTCTGAGTTAGCCTTTCCCCTTTGGGACGTAGTCTGAATCTATGAGTGGCTGCTTCTGTGCTTCCAGCCATTAATACAGGTTCTCCATCTGCTCAGATGAGGAACGCCCGTTACTGCCATGCATTTACATCATGAAGCCCTGTCTCTCCAATGATCTGCCAAGTGTAATTTCCCTGAAATAGTTAGCAGGAGGGCAGTGCTGTTTCTATGGGACAATCTTAGTCTAATCAAAGGCAGACAGTGGGTTAGCTGCTGAATGAACACTTTCCAGCTGGGTGGTGAGGTACTCCTCTGTTTGATGAGGCAGCTGAATGTCACCCCACTGTGTCCTGCCTTCAGGGATGACAGCTGATTCCTTGCTTGGCTTGCCTCTCTACAGCCTGAAAGTTCTCATCTCTTACCTCCAGAGATCATTGTTCAAATACCCGTGTTTTCCTCTTTACATAAGGAAAGAAATTGCTGGTAGTTGCTCTAAGCTAATATTATCAGTAGGTCACTGCAGCTTTTCTCAGTGTCTTCAAGCTGTAAGGGCATTTTTCAAAGATACTCATCCAGTTCTGTGCTCTGACTGCCAACCTGATGAATGTAATTTTTTTCTACTCAAAGGTGAGCCATTCTGCTCAAGTACAAGCATGGGGTCCATCAGTCAGATGAAGATGCAGTGATTATATCTGAATCTGGTTCTTTTGAGCGTGACTGTGTCTCACACTGCCTATTAAAGAGCAAAGTTTAACATTACTCTCACTCCCACTAATCCTTTTGTGTAATGTCACATTACGTATTCGCTTCTACAGCTATTTTTGTAGTTTGGGATCTTAACTTGCATCTTCCAGCTTCCATTTCCTTTGAAACTGCATCACATTCAGCAGTACAGATTTCTTCTTTATTAGCACACAAATACACAGAATTAATTTTTTTATCCCACTGAAATTACAACATCTACATATTTCTTTTCTTGGGGACACACCTTTGCTCAGAGGTTTTTCAAGTTTAGGAAGACATAGCATAATAAGGGGGAGACAATTTCTCCCTCCGCTTGCTGCCACTCTAATGAGGCTGCAGACAGACCCCATACAGATCCTAGGACTCTGAAATCCCTTTACTAGCCTTTATTCTGTCTGGATGGTTTTATTAGGATGTTAGCACAGTGTCATGCTATAATCAGCAGGAAGGTCTTGTTTATTGCTAGCTTGTTTGAAGACGAGCAGAGCATACAGTCCTAGTGAAGTGGGATCTAATTACTAAGGTTTTAATGAAAAACCACTATGAAGAGATATTGTACAAGGCATGGAAAACCATGCACAGGAAATCAAGACCTCGTTGGCTGCACTGCTATTTGTGTAGCATCAAAATATTTCGTTGAAATACATGACTAATTTTAATCAATCTCATATTCTTAACAATTATCTTTGAAATTCTACAGCTCACTGTGGTGACTGAACAATACCTACATATGAGTTGTTGATCTCCACTGACACAGAGACTTGTTCCTAGCACTCCGCAGCTGGTAATACCAGTCTTCAAATTCACTCTTGAAGAGTAGGAAACGTATTCAGTTGTCAGGTTCAACTCAAATTGCAGATACACATCAAGAGACTTCCTCCATTTACTGTTCTAAACAGGTATATTTTCTCTGGAGAACAAGTCTGTTTTGTGTCTGCTAGCTTCAGTTCAATTTGCTCAATATCAAGCAGAGTAAACGTGAAAGTATATGATTTAATTCCAGTAAAGGAAAAGGTTAGGATCTTAATTATTTAATGAGGAAGAAGATTACAAAAAGAGAAACACAAACAAAAATGCAATTTTAGCATTACATTTCATTCCCAACTGACATCCCAAATCCTTGAGGTATGCAGTAGCCATATGAACTCCAGGCACAACTTCCAAATTGCAAATACATCCTGAGTACTCTTAAGAGAAAGACCTTAACTTCTGTGAAACTGGACACCTCCACAAAAAAAATAAAAGAAACCTACTCAATTTTTCTCTCTTCTTTTGTTCAAAATGGGATTCCCAAACATTTACATTCTTAACCTGGCACATCTTTCCATTTTCTGGAGCAGAACGGCTCGTCCTTTTCAGGACACTTGGAGTGAAAATTTTCTGAGTTACCATTCAATGGCACTCTTCTCATTTAAGCTCATTTCTTCTTCTTTTGGCACATCACAACATTTTGAAGACTGTCATGATGTAAATCATAACAAGCACAACTCTGATAACATTATTCAACAATTCCACTAATCTCATATGACAATTCTGGCAAAAATCGTATCACAGCAAGATTTAGGTTTCTCAGGAAGACCGTGAGATAAAACATTAGTAAGATGGATGACAAAGGAGGTTTTTAGAGATGCTTTGTCCAACACTTTTCTTTGCCCTTGGTCACTTTCAGGAGTTCATGACATCATATTAATATTTCATAGTCTTGGATCCCATGGGTCAAAACTCTTTGTTTATGAAAGGCTTCTACTTGGAAAATGTCAGCTTCACCTTGGGGAAAGCACGTGTCTAACTGAAGAAAGAGTTATAGGAAAGGATTCAGTAGATGTTCTCACAGCTCGTCTCCAGCATTTTGTCCAGATGTTTGTCTCAAGCACTGTCTCCAGCAAAGGAGATTGCTTCAGAAGTACAGATGCTTGGGAATTTGACAGTTTGGGACTAATCTGCACATGAAGACAAGTAATGTTCAAGTCTTAACCAGGAACAATCACCATGTGTCTCCCCCTGGAGAAGGCTGTTCTGCACGGAACTGGATGCTTTCTGCTGTGATCACCATCATCTTTCACTACATCTTTTGATTTTGCTGCCTGATTTAAGAGCTGTCTCTTATCTCTCCACAGAATAACGCTCAGGCCACTGAATCTTTAGCATTTACAGACACTGTGTACCACAGAGAGGAGCACTACGTGGCCATAAACTCAGATCAACTTTTGTGGATACTGAGAGTTATAGCAAGACTGCAGATCAGCAGCAGACATGGTTAAATAGGCTGGACTTGTGGGCAACTAATAGCTATGTTGCCTAACAGTTAGGGAGGCAAGGACTCATTGGTGGCACATCATGGGGTTAATCAATCATTTTTATAAAAGCAATCAATAAAATTTCTTTCCACGTGGACTTTTTGTCTTACTTCCATTTCCTAATGTCACTATCCTGGATCACTTTGAGCTGGAAAGTCAGACTTTGCAGATTTGGAAATATCCAAAGAAACACTTGGGACAACAACTAAGGGAATCACAATCTGTTTAAAGTTCCTCCTGCAAGTTAAGGTATAACTTAATTTGTAACACAGTGATATTAATATGAAACTACTCAACCAATAAAGATTTTCAAGAAAAACTACTTATTCCCAAATCCTTACTGGAGAAAGAGGAATCACAGAATCATAGAATGGTTTGGGTTGGAAGGAACCTTTAAGATGATCCAGTTCCAATCCCCCTGCTATAGGCAGGGACACCTCCCTCTGGACCAGGCTGCTCAAAGCCCTGTCCAGCCTGGCCCTGAATGCTTCCAGGGAGGGGAACACCCACAGCCTCTCCAGGCAACCTGCTCCAGTGTCTCCCCACCCTCACAGAAAGGAATTTCGTCCTGATATCTAGTCTAAATCTACCCTCTTCCATTTAAAACCATTCCCCCTCATCCTGAATATATCATCTAATTTCAAGAATCTCTCTTGACAGATGAAGAAAGGCAAATTCAGGTAGAGCAATGTTCAGAAAAAAATGGAAAAGTCAATAAATGTTTCTTCTCTTTTTATGAAGAGAATTTGGAACTACATTTAGATTTGAAACCAGAAAACAGCATTCAGAATTCTGAAAAAGAACTGTGTCCACAAAGACTTAAGCTTCAGTGTAATGTAACACGGGGTCAGTATTGTTATCAGCTATCACTAATTTCTACCTCTCTGAATAGATCTTTTCTGCCCAAGAATCCAATTAGAAGATCAGTCAAATCCTGCTTTCATCCTGAAATCATTATCTTGTTGCAAAGGATCTGAGACTTCAAAACTAAAGATTCTTTTCTTTCCTTATATGCCCACCCACACACATGAATGCATGAGACTGTGGGAAGCTTTTATCATTGCTGGGTTTCTCACTTGATTTGAGATCATCCAGTCTTTCCTTCCATTTGTTTCCCTATGACATGTCATTTCACCATGGAAATGTGTCATCAGTGCAAAAGAAACTATACAAGGCACAAGATGGAAGAGAGTGAATAAGGAAAAAGGTAAAACCTCATTATGGTAAACAGCAACATCTGCATTCAGACTTCAGTGAATAGTGACAAGAAGCAATTTAAATCTCAGCTGTTGAGCCTGGATAACACATATTTAGCAACACGATGGGCACGGACCACCACTGACGCTGCTGCTGGCGGAGCCAACACTGCTACAAACAGGACTGCATGAGGGGGAGTGCACAGTTCTGCAGACACTCTGGCAGACAGCACGAAGGAAGGCCCAGCAATGTGGAAAGCAGAAGCAGGCCTCCCAAGTGCTGTGTGCCCGTTGGCTTTTAATGAGGAATAACCTGTTCTGGGAAATGAGTGAAAGCTGAGATGATGGATTTTGTAGGAGCAGCACCTGGCAACCTGTGAAGTGCTTTGGCTTTGGAAACCAGGCTTCTATGAGCACAGAAGATGATCTGCCAGACAGTTACCCTTGGCAAGGTGCTGCATATGCCAGCTCTGAGGAGTTCCAGGTAGAGACAGGAACAGCTACATAGCCTCTTATTAAACACAGTGCCCCTTATTTTGTCCTACTGTATGCAGTAATGAGTTGAAATTCAGTACACACAAAGACTACAGGGGAAGCTAAAGAATACTGGAGGTGATTGTCCCTTATGCAACACAGACATGCTGATTATTTTGCCAGGAATAGGACTGAAAGGGTTTGAAACAAAATTCTTAAATGAGGGAAGACAGGAGAGGGGCCTTAGTCTCTTATTTGCCAGCAGCAAAGCAATAGAGGAAAAGGACGTTAATTAAACATCTGACTCAAGAAAGGATGGCCCCCAAATGTAATGTATACCGATAGGGTATACATAAATCCTTTAAAAGACAGGAAAAAACTTAAACATTTCACAACATATGCATTCGCTCTGATTATCTGTAAAGCATCATAGATGTGCTTGGCACTTTACTGACAGAAACACTGGCAGGTCTCTGCCTCAGGGCATCTATAATTAGAGCACAGCAAGGGAAGATGATGGATAAGAGTGTATGGGAGGACAGGGATGCAAAAGTGAAAGCTCATGAAGAGCTTTACATACATTTCTCCAGATTTGTTGTTGTTGTTCTTTTCATTTAAATGTGATATATTTAAAATCTAGAACAGAGAAATGACAGAACTTTCAATTCTTTGCTCTACAAACTTTCTTATACCCCAAACCAGAACAGAAAACTGAAGTTTTGAAATTTCTCATGAAATAAATGCATTCAAAATGGTGACCTGGAGACGGTATCACAGAACTGCGTTACTTCACTAGGTGGAAGCATTTCATTCCAGCATTACCATTTTGAAAAGTATCATGTTCTGACACAAGAAGTAAAAAAACAAGTCTTCAGGTTTGCTAGTGAGGAACACTGATGCCCACAGCATAAGGAGTTCCTGAATGTCTGAACCTTTGTTTGCTACAAAGTTGTGTAAGAGTAGATGCTCCTGTGAAGTGGTTTGGTGTGGCTGAGTGAACGCTTCCTACAGGAAAACAGCTTCAGCAGGAATCTTTCAACCAAATCCAACACGAAGACCATATTTCCAAAGAAGGTAGAATCAAAGAGAACATACTGAGCATAGAATAGTATTTTTCAGTAGAGAAAGAATGAAGGAAAAAAGATGACTCCAGAACAACTATCCCTTCAGAGAGGCCAAGAGCACCAGGAGAGCTCTGCTTTTTTATCCAGTAATTGGAGTTATGTCACAACTGAAGCAACTTTCTTAGTGGAGCCGGCACAAGGGTTAGGAGACAAGCAGTTCTACAAGTCCTAAAGAGCAAGTATTGCTGTAGCACTGAGCCCTCAAAAGCCACTCTGTGTCCAAGAGCTGTGAGAGGTGGCACACTGACATTGCTGTGGTACTGAAGGGAGGCCAGATGCCAAACAGGGCAGCTAGCATTTCATGGGGCCCTTTAAAACAAAAGCCCTTATTTGGTTACAAAAGAGAATAACTGAGATGAACTCACAAGTCCTGTGGGAGCCAAAGAGAGATCAGCTACTGACTTCCGAAAGGACACCACTGGCCTGGAGACATTAACAACTTCTGATCCACAGCCCCATGCAAGAAACCTGAGCAGACAACTGATTTCCAGCCCTTTTCAAGACTATTAACACTGTTCTGAAGCGCACAGCTTTCCCTCATATCCATAATTGTGATTTGAAAGTCTCTATCTGTGTCTTGCACATTAGTGAGTCACTCTGTATTTTCCTTCTGCCTAAGAAACAATCTGAGTATGGAGGAATGAGAAAGGCAAAACATTTTTTGATCTTGCATCTTGATTCTCAGGAGAAAATAACCTTGGTTAAGCCTTTAGTTGATTTGCACTTGAATAAGCCCTTGGGTGGTCTAATGCCACTAATAGGAAGGGGGAAACACATTGGGTAGATCAGTAAACGTACTCTGCTACAGATACACCTTTATAAAGGCAAGCACGTCAGGCTAGGAGCAAAGCAACAGAGAGCAGCCACAAGCCCTGATGTTCACCCTGTGCTGTAATCAGCCAGAGTGCCCCTTTCCCCAGCCTCACAAACACTAATGGAGTATCCGGAAACCTGGAAAGTGGCAATGAATTACTCTCAGCAGGGTAAACCACATGTCTGTGGAGAAAGAATTGTGTTCCATGCCATTCATAATACAAACAACATCAAGGCAAAGGTTAGCAGGTGGCTGCTTCCCTTGGAGCTGTAATTAATATCATCTGAGCAATGCAAAGAGACCCAGAGAATGCCAGGTGTCTCCTCTCTGCAACCATCTGTGGAAAAACAGGATGTTAGTCCTGATAACAGAAGTCTTCCCCACAAAGCAGGAAGTTAGGAGGACGGGGAAAACAGATTATTTGAAGGAGCATCAGTTAATAGTGTGATTCTGTAGCGTATCTCGAAGTGTAAAAGATGTCAGCAACAGTGACCAACAAATCTGACCTTTCAACATCTTCTGCCATTTAACATTCTTTCTGTAGATGGCAGATAATTGCTGCTTGTAAGGCTGAAGGGATGCAGTAAATGGTTTTCATGCCACCAAAGAAATCTAATGAGCAGATCTGAGTTTGGGGTACACCACAATTTTGCACCAGTTCCAGTAGGATTTCTCATCCATCCAAGAATTGATGCATAAGAAACCACCTGTTTCCTTGGATACTTCCATTAATTTACCCCGCTTCTCCTAAAACACACCAGAACACTCTCATGTCTAGTCCACTGAGGATCGTATCTCATGGAAAAAGCCCAGCCTCTGCTATAACTGTTGCTAACATTAAGATGACTGCAAACCACCTATCTGCAGGCTTAGGAGGCACCTACTTGAAAAAGAATAAAGGTGCTTGTGGCTATATAACAAAGGAGACAGGTAGGAGACCTTTTCAGATTGCTTATTATATTTGCCTGCCTTGGGTGTGCTTTCTGCCCTTCTCTGGTAACTGTATGGAGAAAAGATCCGGTACTACAGGACAGCTAAGGATCTGCACCAAGCCAGCGCAACAGTGGGGCCGTCTAAGGCTTCCCTGCTGTACCAGGAAGCCTCCTTTAATGCACTGACCACTAAATTGCTTTGCATAGAGATTGGAAGAGCCAGGGAATGGTATGTTACTGTCTCTGATAAAAGCAAACAGATCAAAAATGAAAATGTTCTGTGCATCTGACATCACCAGGCTGAGTTACTGCTTTGCACTGCTTGAGTAAACAAACTTTGAAGAAAGTCACATTTTGATACCATGCTGGTTTTCCCCTACAAGAAAGTGCTTGTAGGTGAACCAAAAGGCTTTTAACTTACCTCTCAATGTGTCTGCATTGTTTGTGTCTTGCTGCTAACATCTAAAACTGTTCAGGGAGTGATTCTCCTTCCTCTGAAACTGCTGCTTTCGGTTCCACTTATTTGCTCCGTGGATATAAAGATGTAAACCTGCTAATGGCTGGTTTGCGATGAGACTCAGTGGAACACTTTTCCTAGGAACTTTGGAATGTTTCACAAGCTCAGACTTCTGCCTCCTCTTCATCTGAGCAATAACCTGCTTCTGTTTGACATTTCTGTCTCATTCCCTCCTACATAGGCAATGGAGAGTATTAGGGACTTACATTGCTTAGAAGACATAAGGCCCACAACATGGACTCTGCAGTGTTCTGCCTGGAACCAGGTGCTATTCTCGCTCCACTCAGTTCCAGGGATTGCAGCAGATCTGTAGCTAGAGATGTCAAAGGCCATGTTCCTATTGACTACAGAAAGATGTTTTTCCGTTGGGATCAAACTTAAGGGCTCTGGAGAGCAAAAATTTTGCTGTTGTGAACATCAGCATTCAGAATTTCTACTGATTACAGCAATCTGTGCTCAGCAACTCCAAGATGAATTAGCAACAGCAACAACAAGACTTACAAAAATGAGAATATTGTGCTCAGTTGTCTTAGGGATCGAAGACACAAGTTCTGCAAATTCCAAGACTGTACCTTGAATGTAAGTAACCTATTCCTCTCCATTTCCCTTCTGAGTTATGATTCACAGAATGTTGGCCTCAACTCCAAATCAATAAAATTTCTTTCTACTATTTCTCTGTGGCCTAGTAAAGTTCAGATGTTGGAAAATAATGCCAAATTGATAGGATTGTTATTTTCCTCTGTTTAAAAAAAAGAATAAAACTATTTTAAACAAGTCTTATTTCCCTTTTCCTGGGAAGAGCTGGTATTTAGCAGATCCTGTAAAGGGAAACATTAAGTTAATATAAAATTTAACATCATACAGTTTCCCTGTATGCACCTCCTTTCTTCTGTGCTATTTTAATAAGAAGATTAGAGCACAAAATGTAAATATTGTTTTAACTACTGTTTCTGTACTTCCCTGCAATCTCCTATAGATTTTCCAGAGCTCAAGCTGTGTATCAACAGGCCTTACAGGCTTATTCTGGATGTGATCCTAAACATCCACAGAGCTCAGAAAATTCATCTCAGTGAGTAATGAAAATATTTTTCAAGAAATTAGTGAATAAAGGGAAAAGCATCCTCCTTTCTAGATGGAATTGCTTGATTGATGGATTCACTGGCTGCCATCATTCACTCTCAGCTTCCAGTTAGAGTTCCAGTTATAGTGGTTCAGACTTTTTCTTCCCACATGCTCCTGGCATCCTTTAGGTGCTGTAAGGGAGCTGAGGATACACCTTTCCTCACAGGTACTATCACAAAGTGAGCAACTGCCCTTCTGACCAGCTACTGCTACAACACAACACTAACTTTGACTCCTTACCCAACACTGGCGCGTTCCACAATGGATAAGCTGATACAGGCAGTGCACTGCCCAAGCCACTAAGCCCTCTGCCAGCTGTTGAAGCGGGCTTGATCCCATTCAGATCTTTATGCAAAGGGTCAAACCCAGCCTTGCTTAGCACTCATGCTAAATAAGCTGTATCTAACAGAAATAACTGTTTATAACAGATGTGCCTGATTATGGAACCTGAGGCTCTGTAGTGCAGATTCCTAATGTGCCT
This sequence comes from Aquila spilogaster, assembly GCA_024606505.1. Classification (NCBI taxonomy): domain Eukaryota; kingdom Metazoa; phylum Chordata; class Aves; order Accipitriformes; family Accipitridae; genus Aquila; species Aquila spilogaster. Next base: position 28,268,580 of record JANHGO010000044.1, on the reverse strand, counting down.
GCCTTGGTACTTGTTAAAATCGTTAATTATAACTTTATGCAGCAACAAATTATGTAGGACAGCTGTGCTAGCAGTATCGTAATTTGTGTCAACCCCCTATGGTCCCATTACAAAAAGTGATCTAGGAATGCATATGCTGAAAAAAGATACTCACTTTCTACTGGCATGTTTCACTGAAGGTATCATTAACAGGGACAGGGATTGGTTAGAACAAGAGCAGCAGCACTTCTAAGCCTTTCATTCCTGTTACCAGGATTCTTCAATCATATTTCAATAATGTCAATTTGCTGGCACCATTAGCATTGTTGAAAATGGCCCCCCTGAACTCTTCAGGCACCTTGTGTTTAGCCGCGTTCTACAAGGGTGCAGCACTGAGAGGAAAACACACATTACTGCTGATCAGATAATGAGAGACTCCCGGATTATGACTGCCATTCTGTGCTTCAGCAGGTGCCATTTCACCATGTGCTTCTCTCTGTAAGCCAGCTATTGGGAAGCAGAGAGGTCACCAACTATTATCAGCAAAACGCTAGTTATTTCAGCTCCAGAGCAAACCCATGCATGCTGCGCAGTCAGGCCTGTAACACTGTCCTCAGTGCAGTTCAGACTGCTTCCTTTCCAGAACCTGCTCCCAAAAGCCCAAAATACCATATAACCACAAATGGGTTATATATAAAACACCTTCCGTGCCCTGGAGCAACTCCATCTCTACACTACAAATCCCAAAGCAACACACTGAATACCACAGGAAGCCAGATACAAGCGGATGTTGCAAGTTTACTCGTATCTCGGGAGCCATATGCTGTATGGTAATATTTTTGTGCCTTTAGAAAAAGCGTTGGATTTCTTCTTTTTTTAATGTGCTTGAGAAGTGTCTACCACGAATTAACGTCACTCCATTGAATAAGAAATAACACGCCCAAGTATTCCTGGAGAATGATCTGTTTGGTCGTGATGGGGTATTGGATCACTGCAGTACAAAAACCGAGTGAGTGAGTGACAGAAAAACAGAACTCCGTGAAACAGATTTCAGGAAGTAGTTCGCTGAAAGGGGAGTGGAGCAAGGTGGCAATTAGCAGATACATGGCTCACTATGGACTCTGTGTTCAGCTGTCACTCACCCATTCGTGCACTCCTGAGAACTTGAGGAAGAAATTCCCGTCTCTTGGAGATAGCATCCCTCCGTGTAATGTGTAAACTGGCATCTGCGATGGAAACTCTTCTGCTTCACTGTTCCTGCAAAAGCAGAGGACTCCTTGTCCCAGCCAACCAGCTCCAAACCTAGCCAGCATCTGGAGGGATTCCTCCTCATAGTTACGAACCTGAATGCCAACAAAAAGCATGTCAGAATTCAGCATGAGGGCGCTGAGCACTTCACGAAAAGTTAGTATCATGTCATCTAACAGCTGTTTGCCAGACCTATTTCCAAATGCTTGATTGTACCATTTATTTTCTTGTAATAAGTTTAGCACTAGTGAAAGAACTGTACACTGGTTTGACTTAAACATTTGCCATTGTAGTGCCATAGATTCATAGCCTACACAGTTGCAGTAACTAAAGCTCTTTTCTTTGTCTTGCTTATCTTATATAGTATAGCTAAGGAATCGATAATTCCTAAAATAAAAGGCAGAAGCTCAGTTTTTGCTCTTATTTAGCCACAGTCTTCTTAACATCAGAAACATCAGTTCATTTTCAGTGATGAATGAAGACTGCACGTGCTTTTAGAGAGGGCTGTTGGAAATGTTTCAAATTTATTTCTTAAACACCTACTATAAAGCCCTGAATTTGAACAATCTAGATCTGGATTGCTTGATAAAAAAGGAGACCTCAGTGTATTTTTTCATATTTGAAATATGTGCACAAAGAAGTATGCAGGCACTCTCATGTATGTTGAATACACGCGAAAGTATCACACATTTTTACAGCACGTAAAACAGTAAAGTATCAGTAAAAAATCTGCAAGGAATCTTTTAATGTGGTGTAAGGAAGAGCCCTTGCTCTTAATTATACACTCTCTCTGCAATAGTGACCCACTGACACACAGAGATCTCAGATCCCTTTCATATTTTCTAGTTTTCTTTGAATAAGCAGGATGATATATCTCAACACTAAGACAGCTCTTGCTGCTAAAGCCAGTGCAAGTCATGAGTGAACTGGCACAACATTTGGGATGCTGTTGCAACGTTACCAGATCTTGTGGCTCTAATCCCAAATGTTTTACCCTATAATATTTCTAATTTCCCAGCTTCTCAAATTAGAAAGAAAATGTTAAAAGCAATCCCCAAACCACAAACTGCGAATGAAGTAAATGCTTGGAAATTGCCAAAAAGATATAGGCTTGTTTCTGAAAATCTAATAAATTTTAAGTTGGCCTCAAGGTTTGTGAAAGGCTGGCACTGGCACGCTGCTATGGTGATATAAGGAGGTGAAGTAAGGCTGCAGAGGCTCAGTGCTATTTTCTCTTTTTGAAGGGTACGACAGGTGGCTGATGTCATTTCTGCATTATGCAAAGTGCAGAGAAAATACACCAGAGAGCTTAATACTAAATCTCCTGGCCTAGAGCAGGAGAGCAAAACAGCACCAACATGGGAACACTAGAGGGAGCAAAGACAAGAAAGCAAATGAAGAGGAATAAAGGCAGGAAGAGAAAAGCCACACCAGTTTCTGAGATATCTCTGAGGAGGAGAGGAAGGGAAAGGAAGGTTTTGTGTCTCATGCCTTGAGCATTGTATCAAGTCCACTGAGTATACAAAAAGAGGGTGTTCCTTTCTAAGCATATATGACAGAAAGGAACCATCTGTATTCTCATCTTGCATATACTGCTAAGGATTCAAGCTGTGCAGGTCAAACTCAGCCCTCATTCAAGCAGGTAACACACTTCTGGCTATGGCCTTGCCTGAGTTCACCTGCTCTTCAGGACAGGCCAGACCAATCTCATTCCCCTAGTGCTGATCTTGAGGGCGAGAAGGAATTCAAAAAAGCAAAACACATTTCATCATCTCTCAGGAAGCTATGCAGACATGTCTGGTCCAGAGAGAACAGATCATCCCACCTGCTGCGTCTTTGGTCTGGAGCTTCCTAAAACCACACATGCTAGTTTCATGCTTTCTCACTAGTTTTTCCGGTCAGAATACAAACAGCAATACATCTCAACCATGCTCCTCTTCAAGTCATCAGCATACAACACAGCTGCTCTTCCCACAATCTAATTCTCTCTCTTTAAAAGTTATTAGATGTTATTAGCACTTCAGGACTCATTTTAGAGCTCCATGCTTTGATCCTCAGCTTACTCAAGTCAGTTCCCACTGAGCTGCTTCATAACATGTTTAATAGCTAATTTGTTTGGACATCATTAAAAGTATTAGGGCTCCAGGCAGCGAGGACATGCCAATTACTGAGTCAAGTGATTTAATTCCAAGGAGGCCAGTAGGAAGCAGCAGTTTAAACTGCTTAAAGGCTTGTACCTCTTGCTGCTCAGAAAACCTGCTAATTTCGGTTCAGAGAGATGTACTTCTGGATCATGTGCTCTGGGTGCTCAGCAGATGGTGAGACATGGGCTGTGCATGTGAAATACCAGCTTAAGCGGCTCTGTCGTGATGATGCCTGACTTAGCTCTAATAAAACACCACTACAGAAGAAGGCAGCCTTCTGAGAAGCAGCATCTTGGTAGGATTTTTTTTAACCATTGATTTTTGTTTGCTGGAGCTCTCCTTGCAAAGTTCTGAATCTGCATCTCAACACACTGAAGCTTAATATAAAAATTCTCAGTGCCATTTGTTATTTCAAAAATATCCTGTAAAACAGGTATCCAAACTTGTCTACTCTAGGTATGTTATCATAGAATCACAGAATGGTTTGGGTTGAAATGGATTTTAAGCCCATCCAGTTCCAACCCCTGTACCTGGGGCACAGATGCACCCCATCAGATCAGGCTGCCCAGGGCCCCATCCAGCTCAGCCTGGAGCACCTCCAGGGATCGGGCACCCACAGCTCTCTGGCTTTTAATAGACAAAGCCTTTGGAAAAGCTTTACTCCAGGGTAAATTATACCTTATTATTTAAATCTACTGCTGTATTGATTCTTATCAGTAGAAGTCACCCTTATGAACAAAGCAATATATTACATATTAACAGCCAGCTATTAGTTACACCTCACACCCTTTCTGGGAGGCAATGCTCACAGCAGCCAGTATGTCCTTTTGTGGTGCTCTTAAGCCAATTTCCCAGCAGTCAAATGGCTCCTTTTGCTGGTATTAATTCCATCTTCAGTAGAAATTTTCAGCTTGGCAATATTAAAGGCAGAAAACCTCTCTAGTATAGATTCATTTTTCATTTTTCAGGTTTAAAAATGCATACACCATGGCATCCTCACAAGGCCTCTCTTGCTGTCAGAGGGCTCCAAAATGAATGAAACTGCACCAGTAACATTGTACTTTGTATAATATAACAGAACTACCTGCTTGAGGAAAACATTTGCCACAAAAAGGCTACATTTGCTGACACATGGGCTTCTGCGTCACACATCTTCTCATTCTCCAATGACACAGTTACTGAAATCTGACATTAGCTAAACCAGTATAAAGCCTGTTGTAGTACAAATGCAACCGTGTTGGGAGTTTCTAATAGCAAAATTAAAAGAAAGAAAAATCATACCACAGAGCAACGTGGTACACAAATATCGATTTCAAGTTAGCTACATGTAATAGCTATACAAAAGACATTGACAGGCTTTGAGTGGAGAGTTCAGACATCCAGAAAATACAGTAGCATCTGGTGTGTGGAGCAGAAAGAACAAAGCTCTTCAGAATAAATCTGAAAGGGGGAGAAACACTAGGGCTTGTGAAATCTAACAAGTGATAGATGTGCAAATGAGCCAGCAACACATTTCACAAGTTACCACAGGTTTCAAGTTACTTTTTCTTCCCCCAACATGAAGGGGAAACACATCCGTGAATACAAAGACACATGCACACATAAATTCAAAGGCTTATGTAGATATAAGGTACATTTAGCACGTGGGTATAAAAATCCATTAAAGTTCCATACCTAAACAGCTTCAGACCAACTGGTGGGAAAAGAAGACGAAGAAAATAAAAACAGATCAAAAACTTGTCACATTTGCTATGTTTCACAGATAGATAGATACTGCTGTGGAAGAAAATCTGACCTTGCCGCTGTTGCAGTAATCCAGGCTTAGTCCCAGCACTCTGTAGCCTGGGTTCCTTTGGTGATCATCTGCGTGTGTTCACCTAGCACTGTCCCATTGATAAGAACTTCTGAAGCCATTGTCCAATTGAATCCAATTTCAGAAGGGCTCAGGAAAAATCACATTTCATGAAAACAAGAGGCTGGATAGAGCAAAGAGACAGTAACTCCTCCTTAGAGCAACCTCTTACAGCAAGGTGTTAGCTCATTTGCTCTACACTAATGACTCACACATGAGAGAGACGAAAATTCACCCCTTGCCGAAACAAAAGTCAACAGGAATGTGGTGTAAGACTGTATCACGTCTTAAATGACCTTGAATATAAATACTGCACTGCTAACAGAACCTACTAACAGCAGTATGATCTCATTGGGTACTTTAAGTCTGTGTCCAAAGTCTTGTTTGGAGCCCTAATCCAAAACTTCTTCTGCAGTGGCTAATTCAGCATTGAACCCATTGTGCCTAGAACTGAGCCAGAACAGAAAAAAAGATTGTTAAGTACTGCTGAGATTGAATGCCACTGTCAGAACCTGAAGCATGCAGTTCCCATTCAGAAACCTTTCCTGGTAATTTATAAACACACATGATTCTTTTAAATACCCAGAGCACTGAGTACCAACTCTTCCTGCACAGAGTCATTTTCTTTCTGATATATATGCACATATATCATAATGAGGTAACACATGCAATTTGTGAGTTTCCAAATCTCATCTCTAGAGCTATATTTTCTCATTTTTCCAGCTACAATTTGTGACCCAGAGTACAAGCTAAGGACTGAGTCTTCTGCAGCAATCTAATACTGAATTCCAGCATCCCATCTCCAAAGGCAAAACATTCCCTTCAGCATAAGCACAGGGAACATCTGAATTGGTCAAGGAATATCTTTGAAAGTATATATATAGCACTTGTTACACGTAACAGAACAAGTTATGTAGTGACTGCTAAGTTCTATTCTAATAAAGACTGTCTCAATAATGTCACAATAATCTTGGTCTAAAAGCTGATTAAGTGTCCAGAATATGTTATTGTACATGATGAAACTCAGTCAAACAAGACAAACCTTTCAGCTAGTGCAGTTGTGCTGGACAAAACATTCCTCCTGGTTCTCCCTGCCCCTGATCAATTTGTATTTCACTCCTAGGAACAATTCTGAATGAACTCTTCGACCACTACACATGATGAACACCCAATAACCATTAAATGGGAGATCCCTTAAAAGAACTAGAATGATTTTTATGCCTTACTGTAGTAATGTATCTAGTGGTTCTCCTTAAGGAGTTACAAATTGCCCTTTCTTTTATGTCAATATTATGAGGAAGAGCAAGAGAAACTTGTCAGTTCTCATTTATGTTTTATGTAACTATGAATGCACAAAACAAAACTACAGTTCCCATAATAACTGAAGAGATGCTTTAAAAATTAATTTGTTTCGAAGAAAATAAGAACTTACTAGCTCTGCTCTGGTGGTCAAACACACACCTGCTCACTAGCATGATTATCACCTATTTGGAGTATTTTGTCTTTCTTCAGCACAGCAGAGCCTGTAGATCTATCAGAGTGGGAACTAGATCCTGTTCTGGTCTAAACGCAATGAACAGAGCAGTTAACTGAATTTGGATTACAGAACCTTTCCTGCTGGTTACAGCTGAGCCAGCCGAGCTCCATTTGAATCTCAGATCCCATGCCAAGCTTGCAGCTCCTATTATGAAGAACTCTTTCCTTTTATGAAGTGGACAGAGAAACCACTGAGAAACCCCAACCATGGAGCCCCATTAAGCTATTCTTAAGGTTACTTGCAGACTACAGCCACAGAACACCTCAAAGCAAATGTTTATACTTTGCTCCATTAAATACAGTGGGGAAACATTAAACACAGTGGGGAAAACAGTGGGAGTAATCTAGCACGCCAGAAAAGATGGCATCTTCTGCAAATATCTCCCTCCAACCACTCAGTTCCTAACCTTGCAGGATTTCAAAGTCCATAACTTCTTTTAGCACACCAGCTGCTTCTCCTTTAGAAATGGTAACAGCAGGCAGTGTGAAGATGACATGACTTGGAGACAAACCAGTTTTATTTAAAAACAACATTTATATATATTACACACAATATTCCAAGTTAAAAGAACATTATTGAGAATGCTAAGTCAAATAGTCAAAAATTAAGAAATGCCAGAATTAAAATTGCCTATTCAATCTCCATTTGGATCTTTTGTGTTACACAGTATGCCATCGCCTTCACTTACACGATCAAATACAATTTGTTTCGCAGGACCCTTGCCTCAACCAGTGTAGAGGATGTATGATTCTCTGTTAATGAGCAGCTATTCAAAATATGTTTTCTTCTTGCTGTTTAGCGTGCAGCCCATTTCTGATGGCTTGCCTCCACAGGGGGTTACTCAGAAACAGTTGAACAACTCCCTGATTGAATGCTTATTACAGAACAAGATCATTTCATCTCTGCTTAGTTTAACCCACTTTGCTTCACCAAACTCAAGCTCTACTTGGAGAGCATATGATTAATTTATTCATAGCTTTTCTAAGGTACACATTAGGAATACATTTTTGACAAATTTATTGTCCCAACACTTCCAATTTATCTGGATAGATCGTTGAAAAAATTATTAGAAACTTTCTGTGTTATAAAAGTATTCATTAATTTGGGATATCCAATTTAGAAAATGAGAGCATTCTTTTTGTAGCATGCTTAGCATTATATGGTGCTTTAAATGCTGAAAACTCAGTTCCAGCTGCAGCTCTAAGTACATAGAGCTGCTGCAAATCAGATATCATCTCAAATTGAGTATCCAGAAAATGAGGAACATTCAGTTAATGAACACTTCAAAAAGGTTTCATTTTCAACAACTCGGCATTAGAATCTTGGTAGTAAAGTCAGAAATTAAATCAAGTTTTCCAAGAGCACATTTAACTGTGCTAATAACGAGACCTAGTGATGTGGTTATGAAGAGAATAAGCAGTGCAGACAAAAGCTTGGGCTTAAGAGTAAGTTATCACAGGGCTGCCACACTGCTCCAGAAAACCCAGTTTCCCAAGCTTCCTTGCCCATAGAGAGAGATAAGATTCCTCTAAGGTCAATTCAGAGTCACTAAAATGGTCTTCTCCCTTAGAATGCTCTCTGAAGAAGGCCATGTTTGCTACCATTTGTAGGAGACCAGCACATTTATCTTCATGGGCTACTTAACTCATAGTCTGTACAGTACTAACATGTATAACTTGAGAAAAGAAACCATAATGGTGACAAATATCATCACTCCATCAGCTTTCAGTTCCATATATCAGGACTAGAAGCACCAATACCTTAGAGAAAAGACCAAAAAAAGAGACATAGACAGTTGACAGCATTACATGTTTGGCAAATTGTTCCAAACAATTCAATTGAAAAACAGAGCCTAAGCAAAAAGCTTGAGGAAAACTCAGGAACAGAACAATTAACTGATGATCATTAGTCCATAAGAAGAGATAAGATGCCATGCACTCAAACTGATGTTTTTCTGTTTGTCCTTCTGCCTCCAGGCATCCATATAAAGAACCATATCATTTCTGGCAGAAAACTGGGTACCAGGAGGGTACAGTGCAAGATACACAGATGCCTGTGGTTTGGCTTATAAGGGGCACTGATTTAGTGGGAATGAGAGTTAAGTGCAAAGAAGAGACATACAGATCTCTTGGCAAGGGAAGAGAGAACAGAGATGGATGCACAGGATAACACCGCAGACTGCCCCTGGAGTATGAGAGAGAATGTGCTGGGAGGGTGGCACAGACTACCGTAGGTAGCAGCATCTAGCAGGTACAGCTAGTTCAGTCTTCAAAAGAAATGAAGCAAGTGTCTTCAGAATACAAGCAGAGAGCTGCTCTCCAGAAGTGTAAGAGAATTTAAGCAGTTTGAGCCCTCTTTGCATCCTCTTAAATCCAAGCTCCTTTCAGGCTACAGCAATCAGCACAACCACAAAAGCACTGCATGTCCACCAGCACACAGCAGCTACCACAAGAGACTGTCTCAGGCATTTAGCAAGCTCCTCCTCTGTAAAACAATCCAAAATACTAATCCCACTCTGTGCCCTAATACATTGATGTGAGAGTAAAAGTGAGATAAGAAGATGGAGAAGCAGGATTCACAATGAGCAGCTGACCAGAACTCCCTTTTCCTGCAGCCCCATCCCAGAGAGCAGCTCCGCAGAAGAGCCCAGCTACAGGGCTCCGGGCTGGGCTTCCAGGCAATCTGCGCAGCGAGGCAGCCGTTGCCTTTCTCCTAGTGAGAGAAAATGAGAGACTGTTAACCGTAGATCTGCCAACTGTTGCATACAGCTTTCTCATGCTCTGAAAGCTTCTGTATTTCCATTTTAAAAGAAAAGAGATGGAGAAGAAACAAAACACAGGAGGGTACGTATAGAATATGGAAGTCTACATACGTGAGTAACCAGCTGTTACATGAATGGGAGATACTGCCCAGAGGCATGACTGGTGTTTAATTTCAACCAGCACTCTACGTGAGGCCAGACAAGCAACAAAAGAAAATCCAAAAAGTGACAAGGCTGGTGCTGGTAGAGATCTATTCTGGGATTACTCCATGTCATTTCAAAGATCATGACAGCTTCTTTAGCAGTTCTGACCTTTGCAATGCAGCAGTGTGAGACAAGATGTACCTATACTGTGTGCATTAGAACACTCTTATTGTATTTCACACTTCTAGCACACATATTATTTGATTCAAGCTGTTTTCAGGAGAGTTTTGATCCTGTGAAAGACACACACTGACTCTCTAATAAGTAGTGCTAGCACTAGAATTTTATGCATATATACACCAGAGTTGACCTCAGTGGAGAATTCTAGATTTATACTGTTGTTGTCGAACCAGAATTAATTCCTCACCTAGTAGAGGCATAATGCAGTAAGGACAGTCCAGAACTGTTTCATGCTCCTACACATACAGAGGAAACGCGAAACAGAAAACCTACCCCAATGGGAATTTTCTCTTTGCGTTTGCAAAGAAGCACTCATCTTACAACTGGAAGCCACAATAAAAGTGTGCTGCCTGCAATTATGGATGGTCTCATTTCCACATTGACACTTCTACTGAAATCCTTCAAAGCTTTCAGCCTTAGTGGAATTCATTGTACCAACTCCTTATTCAATCCTCAGCTTTATTTATTTTATATTCTCTTACCATACCATCTCCTGCCTTCCTCTCTTCTGGAATAAAGAATTCAGGGACTGTCAGTCACCTTCAGAAGCCATTTCAGAGCTACTCATGTACAGCAGGAGCAGAACAGCCACAGAATCACAGAATAACCCAAGTTGGAAGGGACCCACACAGATCATAGAGTTCAACTCCAGTTTGCTAATTCAACCAAAAGTGCCTTTAGAAATCTCAACACTCCCTCCATGCTCTACGATCAGGTTGCATTCAGTTAAAATTAGTGATACTGATAGATGCAGCAGCAATACTACGGTAAGCCATTCGTACTTTATGTGCTTATCCAAGAAATGTACCGTTAACTGAGTTTTAAAATTCTTTTCTCTCTCCTCATAAAATCAAACTTCTTCATTAGGATTGAGGAGAAGAACAACACATAAGCATTGAAACTTTCTGCATAATGTATATCTATTTTGTTACGCTTGGTAATAAATGCTACTCTTCCACTACTGTCAGTATTTTTAACTTTATCAGATGAAGAGGAATTTCATGGCCTGGCTCTGATAGGAAACTTTGCTTGTAATAGCTCTTTTTTCAATGTACGCCTGCTCAATTCTACATAAGGAAAGCCATGCGCCTTTCTCACTGCATCAAGGTGAAATGCTGACCTATTACACGTAATGGTCAGCCTTTATATAATGAGTCAACACTCTGACAACACTGAAGGCAGGAATATAAAACACATTACCTTGGAATAATCCCTTTGTACCAGGTACCTACACTATTTGATCGGTATCATCAGTAAATGATGTGCTTTAATTTGTCACTGTAGTTTAAATTTCTAAGAGAAAGGACAAACTGGAAACATGAAAAATTACTAATTACAACATCTAAAATAGAAGCAGTAATGGAAGTGTCAACAATCTGACTGGGTCATCAGAGATTTTTGCAGTGATGAATAAGCAGCATTTCACTGCAGACTGGGAGAAAAGGTTTGGGTGATTTTTCAAAGCTTGAAGAACTTCTCAAGGAGTTACAAATACTCATTTTTCTCCTATCCCTTCAATTACCAATAGAACATCTTGTGGCCTTTCTAATGGCTCCAATGAAATTCCAATAGCATTCACAGTCAAGAGATAGACCAAAGAATTTTTGTGCTTGTGAAAGTCCTATTGGAATCAGCAGGAGCTGGGCTTTTATGTATCACTGCTGACTTGGACCTGTGGGCTTAACCATGAAAGAAAGTATTTATTGAACCACTGATGTCCTGGAAAATAGGTGATTTTGTGGAGGAGACAGAGCTATATCACATAGAGATTGGTTTTAGTTGGTCAATAATCCTCTGATATGACCACAATCTTCATAATACCTGATAGCTTCTGACCACTTACAGGCCTTTAAATAGCTTCAGAAAGATTCAGAAGGTGCTAAATCTGATAGCATGAGAAATTTCAGTTTATTAGATATACTGGATATTAAGGACAAGTATCTGAAAAAAAAAAGGACTCGGTGTAGCATAAAAACATATTGGACCGCTTTCAGACATTCCATATTGGCTTACTTGTAAGTTCAGATGCAAAAATATCAGGGAAAGTTAAATATAACTAAAAAGGGAGGAAAAAAACTACCTTTGAACTACTACAAACTGGTAGAAATTTGGATTGCCTGGACTTTGCAAATATATACACATGCATACACATACATGTCTGTACATATACACATATATATAGCTTTTCCAGTTGACATAAGAAACTTCATTTAAAAGCTGTGGATAAAAACAAATACAAAAGGAAGATTTCTGAAATGCATAAGACAAAAAAAACTTGTCAGTAAGGAAAAAATAACTTGGGGAAGAAAATATAAGTAAGGGCTAATGAGACTTGTGAAGCTTGTTATTTTTCTCTGCTATCTAGCAAAATAGAGAAATTATTAAAAAATAAAAACTACAGAAAATATCTCTAATAACCCATGCACCTCTGTTGAAAATCAGATGTCTGTCCATCTGGAATGAAAGCTACACAGAGATCAATTTCCAGGTAAAAAACCAACAGGTTCCCTGCAAGACTAGCTCAGAAATACACCATTTTTTTATTTAAAGCACAGGGACAGTTTCAAGCTGTGTTTTCAGTACATCTGTATTGTAGTAAAAATGCAAAGAGCTTTTTCTACACTTCACTGATTTGCCCTATAAAGGAACCAATTGCTATTCTTCTCTCCTCCACTCTGAGCAGCTGTATTCCCCCATTCCTTTAGGAGTCCGTAGCCAGCAGGCAGCCTGCAGCAGACACAGGCTGCCCCTCTACACCCAAGGCTTGAGGAAATGAGAGCAAGAAGCCTAAGTTATACCCTACAGATATACCTGCAGAGAATTTAAAGCTACATATTTTGATTTACACTGACAGGGAGGTTGTTTTTCTTGGTTTGGTAGCTCGATTAACATGACTTCCAACCCAGAGGCCCCTACAAACTAACTTAAGCCCTTCATTAGCAAGTTGCCAGGAGTCAACATTTTGTTTCAGCCTTTAACTGCCAAAGCTGGCTGATTTGTCTGCAGGCTGAAGGAAGTGCAATTACTCTGTAGACAGGTGCAACTGTTAGATGACTGAGTAATTCTGGGGCGCACAGCATACAAGCTGTCCTGCAGCTTTATACAACCCAGACAAATGGAGCCTCTTGCCTTCGTAGCAGCAATCCACTGCATTCCTGATTTCCCCTTTGTCAGGAATCATGTGTTTGGGCTCTTTGGGGCAGGATGATTCTGTAAGCAAAGACGACGACAGCCTCCTTTTCCAAGTTAATTTCTTTTTACAAACATGGACAGGAGGAAGGTGGCGGAAGGTGGGATGTAACATAAAAGCAGACGGAAATGCAGAACAGTTGCTTAGCACCTATCAAAGTCAGGCCCACTTCTTCACAAGATAGATGTGTATTTCAGTAACCGTATTTAGGAATCTGCATTTGAGTTTCGGTCTCTAAATAACTTAAATGCATCAGAGGCTTTTTGAATGCATCACTGATGATTAAATAAACACAGATAATAAAAGTAGTAGGAATCCTGCTACAGTCCTTGGCACACAAGGACGCCTTCTGCTTTACATATACTCCTGATGGGAGTTTACCATCTCCTCAGGAATGACAGATCAGAAAAAGGTGTCGCAGAAACTTAATTCTCAGCCAGTGGGACAATATGGGATCAGCCAGCAGCCTTGCTGCCTTTGTCTGAGCAAGAGATAAAAAAATAAAGCTTGGAGTCGGACACCATTATCCAACCCAGGCTGTTTTATGTGGGCATGCGTGTGTTTTAGAATGGGTCTGTAGCATATACCTGGGACCTAATTGATACAATGCAGCAGAATAGAGACAAACCAAGCATTTAAGGTACTAAAAAAAGCCAGTGGAAATGCCACATTGACAGACAAGGGGATTGTGCTCAAAATTACCTGGAAGATGAAAACATTTCTTACACGTTCCACTCCATTTCTTACTCAATTAGGAAAACTCACCTGACAAAAGGAGCAAAAGATAACCCTGTTTAATGACACAGATAAGGGAGGCAAACAGAAGCACTTAATTCCCATAAGCACCTCTTGCCTTTGTCTCAGCCTGCTTTTTATGCCTGGATTATGTTAGCACCGTTAATCTTTGTGTCTGTGACTAACTCCTGGGTTTTTATGTTAGTGACCTGATTCTGCACTAACACGCTCCTCCCCATTTGGTGAAGCTCCCCATGTGATCTATTCTTCCCCCTAAATAAAGTTGAAAAATTTGGCTGCGCTCAGTGAGCGCTGCTGAGGGTGTGTAGAGTGGTTCCACCCTCCCCGCAGCTGCAGCACAAGTACAGCGCCCGTTCAGCTGCTCTGCTGAAAGGAGCGAGGGGCACAGAGCACCAGGGGCTCGGGAACCTCCACGGCCAGGCTCCAGCTTCCTGCCGCTGCTCGCGCTCTCCTCTGAAAGTAGCCCAGCAGACTGAAGAAGATGTGGCCGGAGAAGGTGAGTGCTGCATGGCTATGATGAATCCTTTGTGCGGAACTGGAGTCTCATTAGAAAGAGGAGGGAGGAGGGGGCAGCAGTTGCAATCTTTTTTAAAATGAACGAAGTCAAAAGCCTCCCTTCCTTCCCCATTATGCAGAAGGCGTGTGAGCCTCTTTCAGAGGGAATCCAGCTAATGAGCTGTTTTCCTGATAAAGCTGATTTTCCTATTATGGGGTACAAAACACAGCAGCAAAAAAAGCCCAAGCAATGAAACTGCCCGCTGCAGATGAGCTGCTTGCCTGGTTGGGCAGGCAAGTGCCTTGGAGGGCAGCTGCATCCCGCTCAGCCGTCCACAGCCTCCCACCGGACAGCACGGTGCGGTGGTTGGCACGTGGGGCCAGCACGGTGTGGTACCGAGTGCACAGGGCTGGCATGGCAGGGCTGGTACCCAAGCGTGAAGGGTTGGCACGGCACGGCACCGCGGTACCAGCATGCGGAGCTGACACGGCATGGCACAGGATCCAGGGCTGCAGAAGCACAGCTCAGGACCCCCAGCCTCTTTGCCCACCTATAGCCCAGGGAGCCCCAGCCTTTTGCTTACCTACAAAATGTGCCCACTCCTTGCCCTCCATGCCCACACCAGGTCAGTACATCTTGCTGTGCACACAGACCAAACCCTGCAATCCACACAAAGGGGTCCCCCTCAGTGCCCTGCATCCACTCCCACTCACAGCTAAAGCACTGCACTCACTGCCTCTAATGTGTTACCTCAAATGCATTTCACATAACTTGCCCCCAGTTTGGGATGTGATTTCAAGCTAAAACAAAAGTCAATCCACACTAATAAGCACCGAGTGCCTAAAAGAAGTCTTTATTCCCTTTTCCCCCACTGCCTACTCCTTCAGGCTCAGCGCAGGGAGCAGCTGACCACACGCTGGCTCTTTTCACCCAAAAGACAAAGCACCTGTGCTTTAATTCTGGGAAAGGGGAGAAGAGGGCAGCAGAGAAGGGTGCTCACTGCTTACCTAGAACTCTCATTTTCAACAGAGACCGTCCCAGTCCATGTCATGGGGAAATAAGTGTGATCTTATTCCAGAAATGTACGAAGTAGCTGCATCACAAATGACATTCATCACTCCCCCTTTCCCCCTCGGCTTCCTCCCACCCTTTAACTTGGTATTTCTCTTGCACAATTTTAAAGATAAAATCCCCAGAGTACTGAATATGTTGTAGTCCTAGACTGGAGCTATCCATCAACTACAGGCACACTGGCTGGAAGGAGGAGAGTTTTCTTTTTAAATGAGTTGGATGAACATTTGAATGTTCAAACAATCTCTCGCTCTTTGGTACATTTAAAAAAATGTTATCCCTGCAGGAGTTTCAATCTTGGCAGATTTTATAGAAAGGCTGTAAAGTGTCCCATCCATAATTGCATTCCTTACCAGCAGTAGGGAAGGAGAAAAAATGAGAAGAAAGATTAACAAAGGAGGCAAGAGGGGGATAAAAAATAAACAGATCTCATTTGTTCATCTTCTTTTCACAACCAATTAGCCCAGAATCAGAAACTTCCTTCACCTGCAAAGAAAATGAGACTGTAATGAAAAGGCTACTGATTGTCTTCAAATCCTATTTTACAAAGCTTCCTAGGATTTTGTTCATTTGGATTCAGCTCTAAACTGCTTTCAAGTTTTCACTTATCCTGTGATTCAAAAGAACAATTAAACAATCTACTTGGACCTGGACTGGTAAGTATTTGCTCTGACTCAAAAAAATGTAAAACAGAGCATAAGAACAAATTGATCCTAGAAACAGACAAACGGAAAAATCACAGAGTTGGAGTATCAGTGTAGACTAAGGAATTGTTTGTACTTCAGGATTTGTATTTTCACAGAATAACATTTAAAATACAGGCTAATGGAAGAATTTACAGGCTGCCTCTCTAAGTCACAGGCTGTAATTGCCCCTAGTTTTGAAAGGTGTTTGGGAAGAACAGTTAAGAACGTTGTGCAAAAGAATTGAATACCAACTAAATTAGAAAAAAAATAACCACAAATAAAATCCTGAAGGGAAAAAAAAAGAATCTACTTTTTATAGGCTATATTTTACAGCTGGCAATAGAAGATTGCTCCTTTACAAGGAAAACCAGAGGGTGGCTTATCTGGAAAATCCATCCTCTGAGAAGAGGAATACTGTGTACTGTTTTGAGAAAAGAAATCTCGACATAGATTTCACTGCATTTTAAAAACTACTTCTAAATGAACATCACAAAGAAACAGATCTGCTCAACTGTTTAGAGAACAGCAATATGATACAGTACTGTTTTTTAAATTCAAAACCAAAAAAATACATTCCAACCCCTTCCCCAGATATGAGCACTTGAAAGGGCTAAGAGACTATGTCTGTCTCTTCCTAACATGTCTTATTGCAGCATTCATAAGCCTCAGTCAGCATGCCAATTGGGAGCTTTTAATACACAGTTTCAAAGCTACCCTAAAAATGTTATACTAAGATTTCATCGATCAGGATGATAAACTTTCTTTACGCCACTATACAGACGAAGCAGGTACATTTTGCTAGCACTGATTTGAGATGGGAATTTGTCAAGCATTCAGTCTACAGCATGATTTAGTTGCAGTTTCTTAATGGTAATAGGCATCAGCAGCTTTCACAAGGATTTGAATTTTGCAGGCACAAAAAGCAGTATTTGCAAAAACATGCAGTTACAAGAACGCTGTAATCACCCCTGAAAAGCTACTGGCATTTATCAAATCGTAGTTATACTAAATGAGTGCGTTACACTATCATGAGAAGTCACTAATCAAAACAGTGGGATAAGTATCAATTTCAGAGAGAGTTTAAGTCTCACAAGTCTGTTGCTCCAATTGCCCTACTCTTCAGCAATTACTCAATTAAAATTAAAACCTTTATTAAAAAAAAATGCAGAAGTAGCTCCATATGGGTTCTTATAAACTAAATGCCTACGTTGTTACAGTATGTAACAGTATGTTACATTTACAGTCCACATTAAGCATAGACACCTGCCCACGTCAGTTATTCTGGAATAACTAAAAAGCAAACATCCTAAGCAGAGCTTGCAGCCTGCAGCTTCCATCTGAATCAGCAGAGGCTGTTTTGCTCAGCATCTCTCAACGCAGAGGTAAGACGGTATCAGGATCTGCACTAAAGTTGTTTCTGTCATACACAGTCTGTCCCTCAAAGTTACCGAAGCCTTTTGCAGCTTTAAGGAGAATCAGAATCCCAACAGACATCATTCCTGTAAACCTCCTGTTGATTTACAGATCTGATCATTGCTGGAATGAGGTAATGCAAGTGCTTCCAAAACTTGCAGTCTTTTCCTCCTCTTGCATTGGTGATAGTCAAGAAAACTTACATTATATTCTGGAGTATAATGAAGACAGAGCAGGTTGAACAACTGTTAAAAGGAGAGTTTTCTTGCTCACTAGGATAAAACTTGGGTAAAGCATTCTAAGAGACTGGGGCAGAACTTTATATCCTTAATTAAAAAACTAACTGACTTGTTTAAATTTGCATTTAAGTTGCCTGTTATATCACTGCACGTAATATTAATGGTATCATGCAAATTAAGTTTCTGAGGAATGATTCAGTGTAAAAATCTAATAGAGATCAATTTTGGATTTTGTTTCTAGATTTACAAGGAAGACAAACTAAAAAAAAAAACAGGCCGTTTCATTTTAGGATCTCCCCCATAAATCTATGGTGCTTAACACTTACAAATCCAGCCATATGTTACAAACACACCTGAAGTATGCTGCTGTGCTGTAGCAACCCAGTGTTTATTATTTAAGCCCATACCTTCAAAGTACACAGAACCTACTGGGAATTACGAAACCTAGCTGTCTCTCAGTTGAAAGCTGATCAGACTTGAAACCTCAAGATTTCCAAATGTATTTTAAGCATCCAAAGATAAAGACAGATCTGTACTAGTATGTATAAGCATTCTGAAAATCAAAGAATCACAGAATGGCTTAGGTTGGAGGGAACCTTAAAGATCATCTAGTTCATACCCCCTGCCACAGGCAGGACTGCCACTCACCACATCAGGCTGCCCAGGGCCCCATCCAGCCTGGCCTTGAACACCTCCAGACATGGAGCACCCACAGCTTCTCTAGGCAGCCTGTGCCAGTGCTTCACCACCTTCTGAATAAACTTCTCCCTAACATCTTACCTAAATTTCCCCTCTTTTACTTTTAAGCCATTCCTCTTGTTCAATTAGATGGCGCAAAAAGTGTTAAATGGCTATGGTGGTCTCACATACGTATTTAAAATACCTGTGAAGTCTGTCCCTTTGTTCTTATGTAAGAGTTTATAGATGATGCAGTGAAAAATAAGTAGCAACTTACTGCTACATCTCACTTTCTGAAGTCCTTACTCCCTTCTACTCTTCTCCCATTCCTTCCTCCCTCATCTCTGCTTTCATTCGCTCACTCCCACTCCAGCTTTCATCTGCAATTTTGTGCAAAAGTGTATTAGTAGCTGCTTTGCTACACTAGCTCTGAAGAAGGAGACAAGAATCATTTACATATCAGGTTTAGTACACGACGGATACATTTCATACAAATGTTTTCACATCAAAAAGATGCAAATATGGAGAGAGGAGGCACAATCTTCTGTAATGCAATAAGAACAGAAAATACAATTTGAAAGGCAGCAGAAAAATTTACAAGTTGAAGTCAGAAAGAAAGCAAGCCTGAAACTACATTAAAAAGCCAATAGTTATTAAAGGCGATACAAATGCTAGAAGGAATTCAGCATTTGATTTGAAAATGCTGTGTACGCTTGAGCACATGAAAGAGACGCACAAGATAGAAACCAAAGATTTTCCTCCTCCTGGAATCAGAGATTTTGATAGTAATTCACAAGGAGTAGGTTTATAGTTTCAGGTCAGTGATCTTTGAAAAGATGCTTTTGTGTTCACTTGAGAACAGTATCGTAAAATTGCCTCACTTACTACTGGTTTACATGTGCTTATCAACCTTTCTTCCTCAATGAATAAAACCAAAAAGTCTCAGGAAATAAATATGAGTTAACCTAAAGGTTAACGATCAGCTTCCTACTAAAACAACAAAACTGCAGTACCTCACTTAAAGTTTATGGCCCCCATCCTCTCAATGAAGCTGAAGATTTCAAATGTTCACAGGATGTGGTCATTCCTTCAGCTGAAACAAAGAATCAAAAAACAGAGTTATCCTAACAAAAAAAAAACCAACAAATGAAAACACTGTCAACTAAAACTCCATACAAGTGCAAGTCTGGCCTCCAAGCGAACATTTTGATTTCATGTGCTTCTAAGGATTCAGTATAAGTTCTCATTATTCTTTTTAATAATAAAACTAATGACAACATTACTCATTACCAAATCACTATCAAACACAGAGGTAAGTTTTGTCCACATAAAATGGCAAGGAGTCTCAGTGAAATAAAAAAAAGCTGATAATCAACATTCTTTCTTCTTTTCATAATTCAGTATTTGACAGACGCCAATAATCAAAATAACATTTAAGATTAATTTGTCACTAATGCCCTTTGTTTCTCTCCCATAAGTTGCATGTAACTTTCAGAAATCAAACTTGGAAAACCAAACATAAGACAATGGCTGCCCTGAGGACGCTACAAAACAAGGAGCAGATTTTGTCCTTCTGAGCTTATATCAACTTTTGCTTTACTTCACATACTAGCTTGCTAAAACATGAAGATATGAAAATATGAGCCATGGTAACAAAGCCCACGTCTAGGTAAGGACACATACTATGTATTCAGCTTACAGATATTTTAATAAGCTTTCATTAAAAGCATTAGAAGTTTGTTTGAACAAATCCAGTCCACTGCTTGCTCCAGGCCAAAAAATCACTCTTTTTTCTTTTGTAAATACCTGAAACATTCTAATATATGTTATTAAATGTTAATGGGAATTCCTGAGATATTAGTTTGCATATTTATAATTCTCAGACAAAACACACTGTAGACTCGTGACTCACACATGCAAACAACCCAACAATGTAAGAACAATTTATTCTGTTTGAATTAAATTAGAGCATAGATATTGAAGAATGTTTTTGGTATTTTTTAATGGAAGGTTTCCTCAAGAGAACACACAGACAATGAGTCTTCAGCAGATGGAGACTTGAAACGTGCATTCTGTGTGTACGTGTACTTAATACAACAATTACAGACAATGTGAACAGTCCTCTCTAAACTTCAGCACAATACTAGAGGTTCAACTCTTCTTCAGAAACCAAAATCACAGTAGGATATTGTAATGTGAGCTATACTATGACATTTACCACTGCCGCTACTGTGGTCTCTCCAGTGCTGTGTAGAAGTGAATAATCATCCTCTCAACTTGCTAGAGATGCTCTTTATAATGCATCTCAGGGTGCCATTGAGCATGCAGCTGGCTCACATTTAGCTAGGTGTCCATCAGAACACCAGGTCCTTCTCTGCAAAACCGCTTCCTAGCCAGGTGGCCATCAGTGCACATTTTGCATAAGGTTATTCCTCTCCAGGATCATGTCTTCACATTTCCACTTGTTGAACTTTGTGATATTTCCCCCCCCTCCAGCCTCACCACACCCCAATCTTCACAGTTCTCCAGCCCTTACTATTACAGGACTCCTTACTACTACAGGACTCTTCATTTTCCAATTCAATGAGCAGAGAGAGGAGGTCTTCAGCCAGTACAACTGAAGATTAAGACACCCCTTACATCTTCAAGATTCTGAGAAGGTTATACTAGGCACACAGACTATCACGCCCTTCAATCATCATTCAAATCAGATGACAATACTGCAATAGCTAGTGAGCTCAAACCCGTTTGGGCAGTGCACTGGCTTGAAAGAAATCCTTCCCACCAATTTGTAGTTCTTGCATACATGACAGAAAATACAACACTGAATTAGAAAGCTCAGTTTTTCATCCCTCTGGTTTTTTTTCTTCAAATACAGCACAACATTACTGCAGAGTGTGAGGCTCTGAATGACACTACAGCTATCAATGAAAGAAAAATGTAATAATATCAAGGAATGAGAAGAAGTTTAAAATCAAGATATGTGAAAAAGGAGAGTTACCACTGCCATAATATTACCTCTGGAGCTAGAAGACAGGGATGGGGAGCAAATTAAACCCCTCATAATTCTAGAGGAAACAGTTAACCTCTTACACTACCTGGACTGTCACAAGTCCATAGGGCCAGATGGGATACACTTGAGGGTGCTGAGGTAGCTGGAAAAAGTGTTTGCTAAGACACCTTCCATCATTTATCAGCAGTCCTAGTCAACTGTGGAGGTCTCAGAAAACTAGGCCAACGTGATGCCTGTCTACATAAATCACTGGAATGAAGAACTGCAGGCCTATCAACCTGATCTCAGTATTGGGGAAAGTCACGGAGCAGATATCTTGAATGAGATCACAAAGCACGTGTAACCTAGAGGATCAGGTCTAGCCAGCATAGGTTCATGAAAGGCAGGTCCTGCTTGACCACCCTCCTCTCCTTCTATGACCAGGTGGGGCAGAGTCGCTGGCAAACTGCATGGAGGAAAAGAATCTGGGGTGTTAGTTGACAGCCATCTGAACAGGAGTCAGAAGCGTGCCCAAGAAAGCCAACAGCATTCTGACTTGTATCAGAAATAGTGCAGCCAGCAGAAGCAGGGAAGGTGACTGTATCCTTGTACTCAGCTCCGGTGAGGCCACATCTCAAGTACTGTGTAGTACTGGGCCTCTCACTACAAGAAAACTATTGAGGCCCCAGAGCATGTCCAGAGAAAGGCAATGAATCTGTGAAGGGTCTGGAGCACAAGTGTTAGGAATAGTGTCTAAGGGAACTGGGACTGTTGTCTGGAGAAGAGGAGGCTCAGAGGACACCTCACCACTCTCTACAACTCCCTGAAAGTTGTTCCAGTGATAGAACAAGAGATAATGGCCTCAAATTGCACTGGGGAGGTTCAGGTTGGATATTAGGAAAATTTTCTTCTCAGAAGGACTGGTGAGGGATTGGAACAGGCTGCCCAGGGAGGTGGTGGAGTCACTGTTCCCAGAAGTTTTCAAGAAATGTGTTGATATGGCACCAAGGGACACGGTTAGTGGGAATGAGCTGACAGACTAGATGATCTTAGAGGTCTTTTCCAACCTTAATGATTCTGTATCACTGGTAGATACTGATTAGATTGGTCACAGTCACTCAGTGTACAAAAGAACCACAAACTGAACCCTCAGTCAACCTGTTTTAAGATATAAAAGCACTTTCCTTCTCCCCAAATGCAGATTAAGCCCAAGTAATACTTTGCAGACTTTTAAAAATCAAAGCATTTTTCTTTTCTTTTTTTTTTAATGTATATGTAAACTGATGGTGAAATGGAATTACAGGTAACATCCAGTCACATCTCTGGAAGAACACTATTCAGTACCTGACACCTAATGACTTTACTTCTTCCCTGTAGGATTCTGATAGCTGTGGATACAGATGAGATGAAATACAGGTTCAGGCAAGTACAATAACATCTGATTTTCATTAGTGCTGAGACATTCCACCCTCCTGGACTTCCATGTGGGTGGTGGACACAGCTACTTCATAAAACACAAGGGCATTTTCTCAGTTTCTTAAGTTATTTTCTTGCTATTTCTTCAGGCTACCTGAGAAAGCTGCTGAATACATAACAAGGTAGCACTAAAATATTCTATTGCTCATAATCTCCTTATATACCTCTTGCCAGTAATACAACATGTAGGCATTCATTAAAGTTATGGTCCGTTGCACTTGTTTTCTTAAATGAAAAACTTTCAATCAGCTTTACAAACACTTTTTTTTGTCCTAAACAGTAAAATCTGGCTGTAAACCTTTAAAATCAGCATTTATTTTTGACTATGTGAACATATTGTTCCAAACTGGCAAGAACTGCTCATTTACATCTTTTAACATCAACAGAATACTAATTTATAGTAAACAGTCTTCATTACTAACAAGAATGTGCTGCTGAAAACACTGCTAATTAGTAAAAGAGACCCTCAGTTCTCTGCTAGCCTGAGTGGGATGAGCCACAGATCTTTGATAATGAGGATGAATTACAATTGCATCCTATCGAACAGAGCATCTCCAAACAAACAGTTACACCGCAAGATCTTCAAAGCCTAATTTTGGCCTCAAAGCATTTGGGAGTGAGGTGGAGGGGGTTTAGAACAATCTGTTATCTGAAATAAATAGTTCTGAAAGTGCTAACAGCTCCTCAAATTAAAATAAGCTTGGCCAAATCCTACTGTCCTGAGTGGAAGCAGAAACCATTAAGAATGGGCCAGCCTTATTTCCCATCAGGTTTAACTTTAAGTTGAGAACTACAAGGGGCAGAAGGCAGACAATGCAAACCCTAACTTATACCAGCTCTTTTAACTTCAGAAACGCTCAGATAAATATGTATTTCAGAATTTGTCACACACAGCATGTACCAAAGCCAATCAACCTAAATGTAATTGAAACTATCAGAATTATTAATTCAGCACCTGTAGGGGACTTTACCTCTTTAGTAATCCTATGTCATTTTTTACCTAGGTCATTTTTTT
The DNA here is from genome assembly GCA_024606505.1 of Aquila spilogaster. Classification (NCBI taxonomy): domain Eukaryota; kingdom Metazoa; phylum Chordata; class Aves; order Accipitriformes; family Accipitridae; genus Aquila; species Aquila spilogaster. Next base: position 28,244,663 of record JANHGO010000044.1, on the reverse strand, counting down.
AAATTCCAGATTTGCAATCAGTGAGGACATCTAAACTCCAGTATACCAACAACAAAGTCCCCAAACCAAAATCCTCTCTGGAAAAGCCAAGTCTGAGAGCGAATACTGAAGAAGAGGGAAAAATAAAACTGATCATTAACATCAGAGCTGTTTTGCAGCTGATTTTGTTAATGCCTATGATGTTAGCAAAACCAAGCCTGCCCCTCAGCAAAAAACATCTGCCTTTGATTTCATACTCTTAGGAATATTTGAGGAAAGAAAAAAACCTCTCACTGAACAAACGTGCAAGATATAAGCTACACTTGTTGCAGAGCTTGTGGGTTGTTGGGGTTTTATTTGTTTTTGTTTTTTTTTAAAGCCTGAGGATAAATTCTGCCACTACAATGTTTCTGGAAAACTGATTCATTTTCTTCAATTATCTGTTTAAAAAGGCAAAGGATCACAAACTGGCAGTCAAGCAAGCAGTTTCCCCTCACCTCTCAATAAAGAAGAAAGCAGTGCACTAAGGTTTCTGACTTTAGAACTCCGGATATAGATGACCTGTGCTGTAAGCTCTGTGGCACTTACTGTTATTCCCACGATATCTGGCTTCCAAAACAAACGAAGCTTCTGAGCCTCATCTATGCCTGGAGAAACCAAGGAGAATACTGTCTTACGAATGTCCCAAGTGACAAGGGAACCATAGTTCTTGCTTCTTCAGAAATTTGGACTGAGTGAGAAAAGCTACTGAATCCCAATGAGGCCCAAGTTCAAAGAAGTTCCTGTACCCACACTTTTGGCCTCAACAGAATATGAGAACTTCGCTATATTAAACTCAACAAGAGACACTGAAAATAAGCAGCTAGAGGGGTCCCTCTCATCCACTATTGCACTGATAGTAGTGCTGATTATTATTTTCTCTTTGATAATGACATCCCTAGTAACCTACTGTTTTCACAAGTGGAAACTGAGAGATAAAAAACTGCAGAAAGCACAAGAGGAATATCAGAAAGACCACGAAAAGAGCATTTTTCAAAGCACGCCTGGACTCGCTTCATAGAAAAAAGGATCCAACAAAATATTGTTGCGTTACCCAGAAATAATAAAAAGAATGGCAACTATGAAATTTCCAAGCAAATATATCCTTGTTTTATCTCATTTATAAGAATTGTTAGCGGTTTGGAGATTTCCTACAGCTTTATTATATATATATTTATATATTTAGTCTCATTTGTGCAAAGTAAAACCAACACAACTGTGTATTTTTAATCTCTATTGTATTACTAATGCAGTAAGTTGAACTCTGTTACTCCTGTCTTTTCAAAAACCCATCAGCTCATGGAAGGCAAAAGGTCAGATTTGGGTTAATGCTAGCAACACAGTTAATACAAATCAATGGAGCTGCATTGTCTTGCACTCATCTAATCACTCACCTGAAGATTTTGAAATCCAGTTGTAACCTTAAGTAAATCAGATTCACAGATATTCAGCAAGCAGCAGCCTGGCCCCACAAGCCTATAACTGAAGAACTTTGTCTTCAGCAACAGATGCATGCAGAAAGCATGCAGGTTCATGCCCTGAGTTTGCCTGTGAGTGGTCAGTCAATGCTTTCTTTCATTGATCATTCAGTGCTGAGAGGTGCTAGTGGCATTCCAACCACAAGTGGATTAAGGACATCCAATGTTAGTAGAACCTATCCTATCAAGAGCAAGCCTAACAATTTTTTTTTAATTGGGCTTGTAATTATTTTTAAACCAACTATACAATGGTGTGTTTCTATTTTCATAGCCTGTAATATGCCTCAGAAAAATGATAGCTCTATTGTGAGTAGCATATAAGTAATATTTTCTAATAAAGTGATGGATGTAATACTAATATATGTAATTGTTTTAACAAGTACAAAACATGTACAATTACAAACAAAATCCGTGCTCAAGTATACAGCTTGCTTGCAATTACCAGTGATGCTGTATGTATTTTTAAACAAGCTATAATACTGTGATGACGCTGTAAACTTCTGTAGGCAAAAAAATGTTCTATTTAAAAATGTCAAGATGAAGGATGTAAATGTTCTTAAAGTGCTATAAACTAAAGATATGAATTTTCACAGAATATTCTGAAGGGATCTGTTACATGCTACAGAAATATTTTACAACATATTTATGGATCATACACACTAGTATATGTGAGAACAAACAGTACTATTTTATTACAAAATATATGAATAAATAAGCAAAAGATATCCATGCCCATAAGCTGGATAATGTTTTTTTAAGGTATTTTGACCAATTCTATTGACCCTTCAAATGACAAGAGCTAGTACCTCACTGACAGAAGGAAACACTCCCCCTCATTTCCCAGCCTCTCCCCACACAGATCACATTGCCATGCAACTGATTCTGGAGATCTTTGCCTACAGCAGCAGCAAAAAGGAACAGTTAGCTGGTTGCATAAAAAACAATGCTAACTCAGTATCTTAGTATCTAATGCAGGATTTATATACACTCACAGATTTATTTTTATGAACAGTGGCATTTAGAACATCAGCTCTGTTGCAGTTACAATTTGCACATATTATAGTGATGTTAGTTTTTATTGAGTGGAGACAATAAGTCATTTTCTGAAAATCATACTGGATAGTAATAAAATCACATTCTGGAGAACACATATATTTCAAATTGCTTTAAATGTACATAGCTGGAAGCACTCTCCCTGATACCTACATATATGATTTAGAGTAACTGCACAGAAAGTGATAGTTCAGATTTTTCTTGAAGAAGAATCTGGGTACTGTGTCACCTAACAGCATTACAGTGAGACATGATTCCTTCCAACAGCAAAAACTTGTCCTCAATGGCACCAGATCAAAGTTTCTGTTAAGTTCCCAGTATGAACAAAAGAGTTTCAGATCCTCTTCTTGGAACCTGATCAAACTGGTTGTGCTTAAAAACAAGAAATTTTGTCATGCAAAAGAGTATGACTGAGATGGATTTATTAAAAGGCAGTGGCCCCTAGGGAGCCTGAAGCATTTCATTTTCTAATACAGCTTCAAAGATGCAGGAGTCCCACCTTTTCCACATAGCCCTGCCCAAGAAGGGGTATGATGACCTCCCAGCTTCAAACATTCGGTGACTATGTATTTCACACAGTTGTGGTTTAACCTGGCAGATGACTAAGACACGCAGGTATCTGGAAATCCATATCCAGGCAAGTTAATTACCATGAAGCTTCATTTCTATTCAATGAGCGCTAGTAAACTATTGCAAGTGAAATGGCAGTTTATCCCTGGGGAGAAACAAGTATAAAGTCCCATGCCCCAACAGATGGTTGGGAACAAGACCACAGAATGACTGAGCTTGGATGTCAGGTTTGACTTTCCTACAGAGAAACGGGGAGAGCGGAAGTGGAAATTACGCTGCCAAAGTCCACAAGAAACTAATTTCAATGGTAATTTGAGGAACACGATTTTATCCAAACAGACAATAATAAAGAATAATAATACGAAATCAGTAATCAGCACATATATATAACAAAACAATGTATATGAAAAACCCTTCCAAGCTAGTGCAAAGTTCAGATAAGTCTATTCTACATCACCAATAATTTCGTAGACTACACAACACAACTATGCGTACTACGAAAGTTAGAAAACAAAAGCTCCAGAAGCAATTCTAGCAGTAGGCAGATTAATTTCTTGCAGTACTACAGCAGCTTACCACATGAATTACCCTTGATCCAACGTTACTACTTTAACACCCTAGCAAGTACCAGCAAGGGATATTTTATATTAATAAATATTTCTTGAACATAGTTTTACAGTGTTTCTTTGGATCAAAACAAAGATCTACTGCTGAGGATGGTGCAAGAGAGGAAGCTCCTACGAGCAGAAAGAGAATTTACTTTCGTTGTTGTTTCCCATTGGCTTCCATGTCAGAGCTTTTGGATCACTGCTCTCAAACACCACAGGATTATTAAATAAATTGAGATATCCAGATCATTCATTACATTCTATGTCCTTAGTAGCTGCTACAGGAAAACACAAGACAAGCATTCAGATATCTGAGTCAAAGGAAATAACTGCAGTGAGCAGTAGGAAAAGACAAGCAAAAGAAAAAAGTATAGGCTTTGACTTTTTCTAGAGAAGCTACCTGAGTTGCCTTTGTAGCATTTATGCAAACAGAGAACTGTATAACCTCTGTGAGATGGGAATGTGAGTGCTATTTTACAAACACAAATACTGTCAAACCTAGCCCAAATAACCAATGTATAACTCACATAACAATGCATTTACACAAAGCTTTGACAAAAGAGTTGAAGTATTCCAGTATTCCTCTAAAAATGTCTATACACTGAAAGCAAAACCAAAATGTCTTTTCCCTATAGAAATAATCAGTCCATCTTTAAGAATCTCAAAATTCTTTTTGTAAGGGCTGAAAGATGTATTCATTGGCAGCAACAACACAAATCACATTTTCAAAGAATTATTCCTGATTACCAGTTCTATATATATGTGACAGCCCTCATGAGAATCTACACAGATTAATGTGGAATACTGTATGTCTTTTGCCTACGCAGATCACCAGAGACTTCAAAAGACTCAAAAGAAACAAGGAGTGTAGTCCAAAGCTAAATAAGGAGCAGAGATGGTGTACATAAAAAGAATAGGCTTGAAAGATTAGAAGGCAGGAGATTTAAGGGATTCAAACATTTCTAAGGATCACAGAGTAACATGAAAAACCAAGCAGGAACTTGCTCATTATGTATGTAGCTATGTCACCTGCAGCAACAACTTAAAAATTAGAGCCAACTTTCAGGGAATATTCAAAAACAAAACCCACTGGCTTACAAGAAACCAGAACAAACCACAAAGGAAGTAATGAGGACAACTAGCTTTGAAGAATTTAGGGTTGCATTATGTTTTCACTTGGGGTTTGATCTGCTCAGGATCAATTCGTTCAAGGTAGGTTTTTAAGCACCAAAACATTGGTATCTGCTAACACAGGTGGGTCTATCCATCTATATCCCAGCATTTCTTTTCAGGCTTTTCACTGGTTCATGGGAAATGAAAACAAAGAGGCTGAACAGCACACTTAAAAACAATATAAGTATATTTAAGAAAATAATTAAAAGGATATAAAATACAAAATCAACTGCAACAGCACATTCTTGCCCCAAAAATATTTTTTAAAAAAGTAAAACATTATCCTATTTTTCTTAATAAACAACTGAACTATTAAGCAGCAATATCCTTTATGCACTCAGTTCATAGATAAGGATATTCCTTCAAGATTTCCACAGCCTTCGAGAGATCTAAACGCATAGAAATCAGGAAACTGGAGACTGATGAGAGTCAGTAACTGTGACTCGTGCAAGCCCAATGGCCACAAGGTCGCTGCATGAGCAATACAATGAGCTCTGGCTGTCAGCAGTAATCAGAAAGCTGAGGTGCACTCGTGCCCAAAGAGCAGCAAGTATCTTTTTAGGCTATGATAAAGATAATGATTTTGTTGTCTAACCCATTGAGCTCCCCAGCCATTTTATTTGGATGCATACTGAATTCTAAACTTTCATCCAGATACATTCTTTGAAAGATAGTCTTTGCCATCTTTAAAACCATATAAAATTATAACAAATTCCAAAGTATATTAAAAAATGCCAAAAATATTATTTGATACCTTATGCCATTTTAAACTTATACTTTCCCTTCCTAGACACCTAACCTAGACAGGTCCTATGATTAATTTATTATCATTTGTCCTGTTGGCATCCTCAGTGTTGCAGATTAATTTCTGCTATAGTCTCATTATTTCAGTTCTATAAATACCCCATTTCATTCTATTTCTTTCTACAGTTACTTTGCCACCTGCTTTTTCTTCTTCATCTGGGACTCTCACTTCCAATTTAACACAAGACAGTGGGCAAAGATTGAGCTGAAACCCAGTAATTACACCTCCCTGCTCCAGAAAACAGAATCATTTTTCTTATAGATAGAAGCTGTTCTGATATCCCACAAGCAATCCTAACAAAAAAAATAATAATAAAACAATGAAAAAACATCACTTGTCAGACTAATAACAGAAAATGCTGGCTTTCATAATTTGAAAAAGCCAACCTAGCTGGATTACAATGCAGTATTTGCATTTGAGGAAGTGTAAAGTTGAATCACAACCCAGACTTCAGCACACTGGGTATATCTGGTTCCACCTGCAAGAATATTAAACCACCACCCAATTCATCACTGACAAGTTACATCCACAATAGCTGGCATTCAGTATCCGGCTACCCACAGAAGACTTTTCAAGTACTTTATGTCCTTGAGTTTTGTTCACTGCTTTCAGGCTTTAAGTTTTCTGACCTTTGTCTTTCAGCTTTTGCCATAAGTTCCTGGGATCCTCTGAAAATTTAGGAAAGCTTCTGAGTGTTTCTCCTATAAGCGTGAGCACATCCTGAAATAAAAAGGGAACATGAAAGTTATTAGGATTTGGATTCCAGCCATTTGTCATGTACTTGTATCACAGGTCTGCCACTGGTAGCTATATCCAGTCCCTCAAGAGCAACTAGGTAGGCTGTACCCATCATCAAAATTTTGCTGGATTTTTAAAGCACCTTGTTTAAAAACTTTGTTGAATGATGCGGACAGTGATCTGTCCCATATAGCATGCAAGCAAAAAGCTATGCTAGTCACTAGAGACCATACATGACTTCCACCATCTGTGGATGGCTGCCAACATAGATGACAAGGAGCTTGACAGTACTGTGCAGCTCATACCATTGGGCAGCAGCCAGTGTAGTGTTTCTTCCCAGGGATTTGAAGGAAAGAAAACTGCTGCCCTTTTCAGAGAAGGGAGAAGAAAAGTGAAAAAAATGAAGCCTGACTTGAGACTGAAGTTCAAATTTCAACCACAGATAAAATGGATGCCAAAAAAAAGTCAGAAAGACAGCATTATTAGGAAAAAATGGAACGTGTGGTACAGTCCACTAATTCCCAATCTGCTCACAAACACAGACGGAAAAGTCTTGGGGCTTCAAAGAGCCATTCCTATCCATTGCTCAGAAACAACTTGCTTTTAGTCTCACTCTGTATTAAGAAGTGGTAGAACTCTTCCTTGAGAAACACTACACTGAAGAATAGCCACAGAACAGGCAGGGAATTCCATAAATTCCAGCCTACATTATACACAATCTATTCCAGAAGGATTTTCTAACTATAAAACATGAATCTATGTTAGCAAAGACAATTCTTTAAAGACATTTCACCATATCTGTAGATATGGATAGATATCAGTCATTTCCAAACTCTACCACAGCATATGCAGAAACATAGAACTCTTAGAAGTATGTGGCATTGACATGTTACACAAAACATTTCTGAAGAGATGACAGACAAAGCTACTTTTTCCCCTCCTCCTAAGTCCCCACAAATTTTTCATTAGGTCTTACTTTCCTTTGCCATAGTTTGCTGGGAGGAAGTGACAGTCACAACAGTCACCTGGAAAAATTCTAAGTCAGTTTTGAGGAAAAAACCAAAAACATACACCACTAGAAAGAAAAAAGTCAATACGCACAGGCATGCACAAAAGCAAAAGCTCTACTCTAAAGCTGATATCACTGCAACTCAGAGCAATAAACACTTGGGAACACACAAAGCAAGTATACCTGTGTTTCTATGAATAGTGTAACAGGAAAACTTTGGCATTCAAACTGTATAAGCAGTAACAACCTGCTGTCTTTACAAAAAGTCAAGCTCTCTTCCAGAAGTCACTTTCCCAGTGTGATCATATTCAAGTGACAAAAAATAAAATAAAAATCACATTCCTGTCATGGTTAAGTAAAAGCCTTAGAAACAGACTCTAAGCAGCAAGCTGCCTCAGCCTCCATAACATTCACTGCAGTATCTAATTCTGCAACTCGTAAGGCAAAGGACTTGGAGAAAGACTAGAATGGGAAGAACTAACTTCTACATCATTTTATTATTTGCCATTTTGTTTCAGACAGTCCATCAGAAAAACCGTGGGGAACTAATCAGAATGTACCCAAAACAGTTCAAGAACATCATGAATAAGACCTTCAGCTTATATAAATCAAGCAAGCTTAAATTACTTGATCAGCATACTAGTCTCATGGCTCCATAACAACATGGAGCCAAGTTCCATTCTGAATTGTACTGCATTCAGATCAATTTGATTATGTTGCTATAAATTAGGGCAAAATCTGGCTTAAGAATCTTTAGTTATACTAAGTATAAAGTGTTACTAAAAAAACTGTGATACACTTGCTTACTCTGGAATAAATTCGTTCTTCCAATTTTTCCCGGAGTAGATCGCTTTCCATTATTATCTTCTTCTGTCTGAGAAAGGCAATTTTGGCTAGCTCTGCCTTCTTCTTCTTACAGTCAGGGCACAGTGAAGATATGTGCACTTGAGCTTCTGTCACCTGAAGGATGAGACTTTGATGCAATGAACAGTGTCTGTCCCAGCAAGATGGTTACGCCATTAAAAATTATGAATAAAAATACATACATAGAGTCTAAAGACAAATATCTTCTTTTGTAGGCAGCTGTACATAATTTCATAGTCTTTGTCACTGTGTCATTTAGATAAGTCTGTCTGAATGCCTTCACACTAAATATATTTGCTTTTCTTATGTATTGCCCTCTCCAGCACTAATAGCATAGTTTCATTTAAAATTCTGTATCTCAAAGCCACAGTACTGAACCATACTACACTAGTTCTTCCTATAACAAGCAAAGTTTCCCTGACACTTGAGGCTTTGTACACAGTACTAATTTCTTCTACCTTAACTATAATAGTCAAAAAGTTATGATTGCAAATTAACACATCTTTGAGCAGTTACACCAGCCAACAAAACATTTTAAGTAGTGTAACTCATGGGTGGATGCTCATTATAAATTTCAGTTTTACCTGTGTAATCTCTACATACTTGGTTAGCATCAAATACGTTAGAAAAAACATCAGCCACTAGTTACTCCTGCTTGATGAGTAATTAACATTCCAGAGAGCTAGTCTGTGCACGATATCCAGTCTTCCACAACAGCTAATATATTAATTCCTGAAGGCTCAATTAAGTTAAATGAATGTGTTTTATCCCATGTTTCCTGCAAGCTAAGAGAGTACAAAGACTTGATCATCACAACTGAGTAACAGCAACTGTTAATCAGTGATAATTCCACCACATACAACAGCCTGTCTGTAACAAGGCTGTTGCTGAGTACCTATGTTGATATACATATGGCCTTAAGTACAAGCCATAGAGGTTATGATTATCTTTACAAATTTTAAGAGAATAAATCCTGAAGCAATTGGTTCAAACATCTACATGCAGCTCTAAAGCAGAATACAAATAAAGATCTATTATCATTTATCTTATCAAGAAAACTGCTAAGATATTTAATTTGTTAGTTTATTCTTCATTAAACCTTGAGCATATTTAATAGCGTTACACAAATCCCAACAGTTTATGAATTAACAGTAATTTTAATCTGGCTTTATTTACACAGATTCCATCTTGTTATATAGGCCTAATACATTACTACAACAGCAGTGGAATCAGTCTTAGAAAGCCATGTCTCAGGACTCTGTATTCTTACTCCTGATTTCTCCTCCTCCGCATAAAAACGTTATTATGTGGTGGTAAACAGAGAAGTAGACAGAGCAATCGAATTTACTTTTCTTAGAAAATCTATTATTACACTGTAATACAAATGAAAAGGCAATAAGAATTCTACAGAATGGTGGGTTGGTTAGTGCTAAGAGAATAAAAGAATGTCAGTTACTTATTTACATTGGTTGAGATTTCAGCAGGTAGCCTCAAAGAATCACTATGCCAGAACTGACTTAAAAGTATTCCATCCTGTTCACCTGGCTAACAGAGGAATATGCCAGTCACTTTTGCTATGCTATATGGCAATAGATTAAAACCAGCACATGTGAGAGAGCAAAAGTAAAATAAATGACTGTAATTGCCATTCAAAGCTTTTTTTTCTTTAAATCAGAAACACTTCGGCAGATACAGACATTCTGTATCAATTTCAAGCAATGCAGAGGCATTTGCCAAAGCCCAGATTTATAAGTAAAGGCATCTGTAGGCAATGACAGCTATAACCACATATTCCAATCCATCTACAAGCACAAAGCAAGAATGCAAGTATCACTGGCCAAAATACTACCAGTCTTAACCCTCTGGACAGATGCAGAGTTGAATAGAAGAGCTGTGTCAGAATGCCTACCTGACACAGGGGGAAATATACTGGGCTGGTGAAAAAGAAAAGCACATCAAATTGTGTAAGGATGATATAGATGATTCTTAATAAAGGAACTGAGGAAACCAAGATTCTATTGGATGTGCTTTAATGTTCAATATTATTAATGTCTAATGGGAAGAAAGCTGGGGGCAGGAGGTGGCTTGCCCCTTCTGAAATATTTGTAATACTAGAGTTAACTAGACTACATAATCTAGCAATATACAGAATGCTTCTATAAATAACAGGTGCAAATGTAACCAGAAATCAAGGCTTCTGGGGCATACTGTGGACTGCAGAAACTGATCATCCCAGTCTCAGTTTAGAACATAAATCACAATCATTGTTACCATCGCACACAGTACCTGGTTAATGGTCTCCTGGATGTTCTTCAGACGGATTCTGTTCATTAGCCTATCAGGAACAACGCAGTTCAAGTCACTTCCCTCTGATGTCTTCGATGTGAATCCATGCTGCTGCTTTCTTGACTTGCCACCACTTGCCTGCTTAGGGATCAACTCCTGCAGCGCCTTCCTTATCTTAACAATGCAAAAAGACTGAAGAGCATCCAGTTCTTCCTCTGATAACTCAGTAATTTCTGTCAACAAAACAGAGTGTCAATTACTACAGCAGGGGAAGAGAATTACTGGTCTTCTATCTGTGCAACCTCATATTATCTATTTAATAAAAAACAAACCCAATGTCAAGCCTGGAAGCAATGACTGTAATAAAAGTAATACCCAATTTAAATCAGAATCCAGATAGCAACTGCAGGCACTTGCGTAACAGATGCCTCTCTGAACAGTCTCCAAAGAGAAAAGAGGATAAGAACCCTGAAGAGTTATACCACTTAATGATACTACATAAATTTATTAGTAAATCTAGTACTACTTCTTGAGTATTGAATCAGAGGCTATTGCAGTAACTCTGAAAAACACTACAAACAACCTACAGTTACATGGGGGTTTCTCTTTTTTTTTTGAGGAAATGTTATTGCTTTAAAAATATTTGAAAATATTTTCCTCTCATCCTTTAAGAAACTTTTATATGACATTGTTTAAACAAGATCTTTCACTCTTATCTCATCCTTTGCCAATGACGTGTTACAATAAACAAACAGAGATAACATTACAGATGGACATCTAAAGATAGATTTAAAACTTCACACAGTGCTTTGAGGGAGATTCTCCACTCATTTAAACAGAGCCAATGAAAACAGACAACCAACATGAGTAAGCTTTTTTATGTTGCAATTTCATTATTTCATGAGCTTAAACATATAATGATGCTAAGCTGTACTATGTGGTCTTAAGAGATACCACTGTTTTCAATTATTTAAATATGGGATTCTGTTTCTCTACCTTTATAACACTAATTTTGTTTTCTATGCAACTCCTGAAGCCCAATGAAACACTTAACTGCCTGTAATGAAATGAGAAGTGAGGAAACCAAACAATACAGTAAGCATTACTAGAAGCCTGGTGGATGCCTCTGCATATAGCTAATGTTACTGCAGTACTCCCTTTTCAGAGCTGCACTCTGACAGACAAAAAGAAGGCAGATGATAACTACATGTGTGGCAATTTTGTTTTGACTTAAGTACTCAAATGGAGAGTGTATCACTTAAGCAATCCTTCCTTATTATATGTTTCACTCATTGTCAGTAATCTCCCTTAAATTCAATTTTACTTTTTCTGGACAAGCACTGCATATTTCAGGGTGCCTCTGTGACAACCAGTGCATTGTTGTTAAACTCCTATAGGGTGCCTTGGCATAACCATAACACAAATCTTTACAACAATGAACAATATAAATATAAAACACTTTCTAAATATGCTGTGATTAATGTCACCTGAAGCAGGCAAGCAACTGCAGTGGAATTTCATAAGGAAACCAGGCATATCTTCAGAAACACAGTCAATCTTTATGAAGATTAAGTGGATCCACAGTTAAGACTAAGCAAAGTGGAAATGGGTAAGCTTTGCCTTATGGACACGGAAAATGTGTGATTTAAGTGCAACTGTCACAGTTCAAAAAAAAAATCAATCATATAGCAATTTATTCCTCCTTACAAGCTGATGTATTTAATTCACTAAAGACATAGTGATACTTCATAGACAGATGATTAAGAATTTCCAGTACTGTAAAATGCAATTTAAGAATTTTTTTTCTTTGGGTAGGATCATGAAAGTTTGCACAGGTAAACACCATCATATCATTTTCCTCGCAAGACCATATAAACCAACTACAGGTGTATGTCTTAACTACACTAAAAAAATAGATAGATATTCATCTATGTTGCACACAAATTGAATAAAAAAATAAGTTACTGTTATGGTAAAAAAAGAAGAAATCAATTAGAAATACTAAGTTGAGAACTTCAACACAAGAGTTAAATACATGGGGTCTGCTGAATACTTTGTGACAATTTAATACCAGACTAATTCATTCACTAAAGTTTCTTCTGACATATAGAAGCGCATTTGAATGAAGAATTGGTTTCTAATAATGCACACATTAATTGTGTGCTGCCAGGCATCCACCCATTTGCTCATAGACACCTACAGACATAAGAGACACTAGCAAAGAACAGAAAGTTTTAAACTTTATCAGTAGATAAGCTCCAAGAGAATAGAAGTGTTTAAAGATCTAGGACTATATTTTTACAGAAATAAGAATCAAAAGTGATAAAAAGTCAGCACACAATTAAATGCAGGGAGAAAAAGAAAAAAGAAGAGTATTTTAACTGCACAATAACTATTTACCTAGAGGAAAATCTGAGAGTCTAAAAGAGGTCCACCTGTCCTTTCGCTGAAGGAAGTGAGATTTATACAACAGGATCTATGTTGAAAATACGTTGGTTTTCAGTTCCATTTCTTGTCTTCCACATATTCTCTCTTTCCCATCTTTGGACTAGACATGCTTGAACGCTCAATCTCCATTTGTGGTGACAGATTTAAATGTCATTGTATGTCTGTCTATAGAGAATACCTGCCAGTGCCAATTATTGTTCCAGGAGCACACTTCACTGATGCTTCATTGCCCCAAATCGTGCGTTCCATACTCTCTTCCTTGGAGAATAAGGAAGGGACAGGTGACAAGAAGAACATAACCAGACACCAGAACAGACACTGAATGAGAACCATGTATCACACAGACACAGGGTAACAAAGCACAGGCTGTTTAGAACATAAAGCACAAACTGAACCAACAAGCTGCTCTGATAAAAGAAGCAGTCAGTATCTCATCACTGGAGATAAAGTCTCCGCATCTACATTATAAAACCTGGTGCGTGCCTTATAACTAAATGATCTACGTAAATTTTACTTTCTCTATGCAACCACATTTTTAAGTGCAAGATTTTAAATCTACAGAAGCAATGCAGAAAAAAAGGAAATCTACTGTTTTCCTGGGTTTCCTTTACCTCTGATGTCTAATTTTGATTAAATAGAAAAAAACTTAAAGCATAATAATAACAAAATGCCTACCATCTTCTACTTCAAGAAGAAAAACTGTAGAATGGGTAAAAGAATTGTGGAAGGCAATAACTGATTACTACTCAGAAAGATCAACAAGGTAACTTTTTCGTAATTACCTAAACTGCATTCATACAATTGAGTTCGGCAATTCAGATTAACACATTGACAGCCCAATCAGCAAACATACATTTTGAAAGATTTGTTCAGATAGCACAACACTGATAATAAGCCACCTGATAAATCAAGCTATTTAACAGAAATATGGATTCAAAGCCAATCATGTTCTCCAGCACGGTACAGGATAACCTCAGTTTCCACTCAACAATCATTAGAAGAGACAACAGAAAGAATCTCACAGAACTCATTTTTCAGAAGAAACTCACTCTTTCCCAGATCCCACCTGGATGTTGCAGGTTGGAATTTCCCCATTTGGTCTGTGTCAATGCTATTTTACTACAGAATAGTAAAGCTTTCTAACAGATTGGTGGAGGAAAAGATAGAACTCTGGAACCTCAGGGCCTAAGCCTGCAGGAGTCCCACACCTCATGCGTATTACCAAGCAGGAAGAATAAGTGCCAACAAGCTCAGGAATAAGAACAAGCCAGCAAAGACTAATGGGTACCTGCTCCCTCCTGCAAACAGAATAGTTAGAGCTTTCTCAATTTTTATAGACATTTTTATTAGATATTTATAGACTACTACTTTAAAAAATCCTTTTAGTAAACTATTTGCTCAGCCAATTTAAACACTAGGACACATGGATATTTGTTCTCAAAGCACATACAAACTAGATCTGCTCAAAGAAATATGCTGAGCAAGCTGGAAAATAATTAATACAGAAAAACAAATCCTTATGCTTCCCTCAGTGCACTCACCTATGCACACGTGCCAGCACCTTTTACCTGAACACCACAAACTGCAGGTATCTGTATCTACACCAGACTTTTTTACTTTTTGATTTCCCAGTGTTGATACCACTACCACAATAAGCATAATAGTTTAAGCTGTCAAAATTGACTGACATCCTGTATTTCAGTATTTCAGCCACAGAGCTGCCGAATTCTGCTCAAACATCTCCGTATCCCTAAATAACATGCACTAACAACTAAAGCTCTTACTTTTGCTGGCAGTAGTATAGTGGTAACACTGCATAAAAAGAAAAAAATGAGTAAAACACTTAACACAAACATCTTACAAACTAATTTAAGTGTGAAACTCTCAATAGGAGCACAAGCCAGACTGCTAAAAAGGCCTACCTGAACTTTCAGACATATCTGAACAAAACAACTGTAGTTTCCTGTAGTAAACTTCCAAAATGATTAACTGTCTTTGGAATAACTGACATGGAGATTTACAATAATAGATTTTTTTTTTGTGATGCATTCTTCTAATAACTAGTTGCAACACAACTGAGGTAAAGATGCAAGGAAGAAGAAGAGAAAGCAACAGTTTCGATAAAAACTTCCTCACTTCTCCTGACACAAGCATCAAGATTTTTCTCTTTTAAGCCATAAATAAATCTAGGAAAAACAAGAATCATGTTCCAGGGCATTCCTATACACAAAACAAGATTTTCCTTATTTAACTGCATCATTAGTAAGATATAAAAACTCTTCCTTTATTACCCGTAGATGAATTCAAAAGTAACATGCATATTCAGTGCATACATCACTCATTTTGCTAAATTTACAGAGGGGAATTAACTGTGTAGCAGCCCAACTCTAAGAGATCTCATTTTCTATTATGCTTTAAATGATACCAAGTTGATAAAATAATAAGAGGCTCAGAGCCTACTGAGTGCTGAATTATTAGTCAAAGAGGAGACATTCACAGGTAACAGCATATGAAAGCGGCTGTGCTTATTTTGTATATACATTAGCTGTATACTTTTTAAAATAAAGTAGACTGCTAAATATCAATGATCATGATGAATTTGGAGATAACGTCCACCACATGCTAGCACTATGTTTTCACAAGAATGAAGCCTAAGCACAAACCTTCCTATTGACAGAGCTAGGAAGCACATTGTACCCGAAGTGCTTAACTACTTAGATGACCAGGGATAGGACAGATAGAGAGCAATGCATCACCTTGAGCTAAAAGACTCAGTGACCAGCCTGCCTACACCTATCCACATCCCATAAGCCAAAGACAGAATGTTTCTTTGCGTAGAATTCAGAGGATAAAGTCTTACCAACTAATTTTCAAGGAAAACCCTGTAGAGATCTAAAATCTTCTCAGTTCTACATTGCTGCTTATAATTTGTTAAATGAATCTGAGTTCAGCAGGTCCTCTTCAATTTTGCTATCAACCAAACGATCATGAGACTCTGACGTATCTTGGAAGATTATCTCAGCATACCTCATCAGGAGAGGCCTCATTACTAAAAATAATCTACACATCTTTACACTCGACTCCATGAAGAAACCCAATAATAGAAAGATAAAAGCTGAAGATGACTTAAGAACTCATAACACTGACTCACCACTGCTGTGAATGAGCTATGTAATTAAGAGAAGTGTAAGAATGATCTTAGGGCATGTTCTCCTGTGCTGTATGGGGAGTTTCAGGATGCTTCTATGCAAGTGCAATGCCACAAAGTACCTGGGCAGTAGGATCTACCTGATTTATCAGTCTCAGAGTGGACCTACCAAACTTTTGACGTTTTTTCCCCCCATGTACATGCAAAGGAAGATAAACCCCTCCTGCTTCAATTATTCTTTCTTGTTCAACCACAGCTTGCATGCTCTTTTTTAATTAAAAATAGTATCTCTGACCCACTTTTTAGACTTGAGCAGTACTTCCATCCCACCATCTGCTCTCACATTTCCTTGCATAATCAGTACATGCAAACAGCCTCCTCCTTTCCTCTCTTCCCCACTCCTTCTCCATGCACTATATCATTGTGTTGGTTAAAGTTGTTCCACTGTTGTTGGAAAAGTTGGTGCCCTGCTGCCTCCTGCAGCTTAGAAAAGGAACTATGAAGGCTGCTCTATGAGTAATGCCTCTAATTTTATTACATCACCCATGACATCAAGAGGCAGATGTTGGTGGTATGGCAGTAGAGGTTGAATCTTCCCATTTATATTCCATCATATTTTGTTACCATGCTACAGATGGCAGCAGAGGGGCAGTCTGACACAATGGCACCAGACATGGAAGCACATACAAAGCCAAGGTGTGTCACTGAATTCTACTCTGTGGAAAAGAATGCACACACTGACATTCATTGATGCTTGCTGAACATTTACAGAGATCAGAAGACATCAACACAGAGAAGCAGCAGGTGCTACATTTCAGCAGTAGCAACATAAAGACAAGCCATGTGTTCTGGACAGCCATGCATAACTGCACCACAAAATGAAGAGCATCTCAATTAGCATACCTAAATGAATTGGCTAATGATGGTAACTATGTTGAAAAACAGTTTTTTTGTAGCTGAAAATTTGCTCTATTAAAGTGTTACTGTGCTCTTTGTATCTGTTGTCATTTCCATGGAAATATGTAGGAGGTATTACTTTAGGAGCAACCTACGCAAAACATTGCAAACAATTGATTCAATAATTAACACAAATGATCTGCAGGATGAAAACATTTCATGTTTTCTGAAGGTATGGTTATTTTTGAGGAGAAAACACCCCCACTACCTATATAGCTGGAGAGAAAAAACTAAACAGTCCTGTAAAATTGAGATTTCACAGTTCAAAAAAATTATCCACATTTTAAACTTTTGTAGATTTATCCATAATAATAATAGTAGAGTAATAATAGTAATAATAATAGTAATAATGCATTACCAGTATAATGTCTCTGTATCAGGAGCAGCAAACTTGTGTTACAGCAGACAAGAGAGCACAAAAGAGAAACTTCATATACCTGACTAAGTCTGGTTAATTACATGGCTTATCTTTAATACCTTGTACATAAAATTTTAGTCTACTTAAGAATTCACATCCCCCTTTGTCAAAAGATAGAATTATCAACTCTACCTAAGTTAGTGAACTCACCAGCACAAGTTCTGATGATGGCTTTTTCTTGCTTAATGCCAGCTTCCTTATTTTTTAGAACATCAATCAATCTCCCAATGAAATCTCTTTCTACAGCTGCAGAATCAACTACTTCAGACTGATCTTCTAAAATGGAAAAAAAAAGGTATTTCTGAACATACATTGTAAAGAAATCAGGACTGATAAAAACCAAGAGGCAAATCCTCCACTTGAACATTGCTGATTTTTCCCTGGTGTGGAAGAAGTAGTCTCAAGCCACAGGACTCTACAGATGACTTCAGGTTGAAATAACAAGGAAGCTTCTGTCCCTTCTGTCTCTCACTGCTCATTTCTAATCAGTCCACTAAAATTTTACAAGCTGGAAAGAAGAGACTTGAACATCCCATTTTGTCTGCAATGATAACTTAACCTCAATCAAGGCCTGCATAGGCTCTTCATTTGTGGCAGTACAAATTATGGAACAGCTTGGGTTGAAAGGGACCCCAAGGACCATCAAGTTCCAAGCTCCTTGCCACAGGCAGGGCCACCAAACTCCAGATGTGGTACCAGACCATTACTCCCTAGCTTTTCATTTAACAAGTAGCATTCAGAAGACTCCATAATTTTATGGAATATTAACCCTGTAAAGATACAGAGCAGTAACACTTACTAAAAGTACCTCTACAAACACAAAAAGGATTCCTCCCAGCACATGCTTCAGGATGGCAAAAAAAACAAGGATATCAATGGTTAAATAACTTTAAAAAGTTGTTTACATCCAGAAAAAAGTTTATTAAAACCTACCATTTGTAAAAACTAAATATTATGAGCCAAACTGTTCAATCTAATCCATTAGATACTGATCAATTATATAAGTGTAGCATGAATAAGAGATCATGGTAATAATAATCTCTTCATTTCAATTTTTTAATCACTGATCTCCAAGGCTATACTCCATGCAGTCTTCACATTTTTTGCTAATTCAAGCCTCCACTGTACAGATCAAAAGCTCTGAGACGGGTTTGAAGCATAATAAGCTCTGCATACCTGTGTGACTTTGGTCTGCCAACCACAACATGCTTTCCAATGGATCCAACACAGCAAAATGCTCTGTATCTTCTGTGGAACAACACAGTTCAGATGATTTGCTCTCATGCTGGCAGCTGGCAACTTCTTCCTCACTGAAGGGCACCCAGGTGTCTTCTGAATAGTCAGAAACAGAGCTACCATAATTCTGGCTAAATTCCTTCTGCTGCTTTTCATAGTCACTAGAGCCATCTGATGAGGTAGTAGTCATGGTGCAACACTACAAATAAAAACAAAATAAAAGCATATTACAGGTTCAGTTACAAAGGAAGAACAATTGAATTACTTACAGCTATGGGGGGGACATATGGACAAATATAACAGCTCAGCTCAAATCCTATTTAACCACCAAGACTGGTAGATGAAATAACTACTTAATGCATTACATCAATGTAACACTCTTGAAAGCACTACTGCTGATCAAAGGAATGCATCATTAAGATCTGCTGGGTAAGGATACAATAACAATTACCACCGAGCACTGCCAATGAATTTTGATGAGCATTCCTTTCAAGTTTGAATGTAATGAATTACAGGTAACACTTGGATTAAGTCATTCATGCAAACAAAGGTGATTTTAAAAAAACAGATTTTGTTTTTCTTAGATTAACCCTCCCACCCCTCAAAAAAGCAAACTTCCCTTGTTTAGATTACATTTTGTCTAGAACATTAGAAAATAACATAAGCACAATCCTGCTAACGTTCTCAAAATGAAGACAGTCATACTCATAGTGTAGGAAAAAAAAGCTGTCCAGAACAAAGTTTAAGGAATAAAACAGACCTCAGACAGGTAGCTATCATGTAACTGACATGCTTTAAAGCTTTTATTCTTCTCTTTTTTTATTAGAATGATATACTATCCATTCTCCTTTGAAGCTAACTGCTCTCCTAAATAATTTTGTCCCATTTCTTCTCCTGCTCTCATAAGGAGAATAAATGAATGGCTGATATCCCCTTGGAAAGATGCTCACAGCAGCAACAGCTGTGGCTCTTCCATCAGGAAAAAAACAGAACCCCAGAGTGATGAGAATGGGTAAACAAAGGAACTGTCACCCTGAAGTTCAGTTATGCCACTGTACTCCGATGTTAGTTAACTGTTAAAGAACTTAGTTTTGAAGGTGCTGACTTTAGCAATTTCTCTCCTAAAAGCGCACTGCTGTCTGTTCTACACACCTTGTCACTGCCCTATGCCCCTAAAGTTCAGGGCTTTTCCCAACAGTTGATCTCCAAAAACAATTTGTAGCACCACATTTCCAAGACCAAAAGTTTAACTTTTGTTTTAACATGTACCAGAAGTTAAATAATAGTTCTGATCTAACCTTTAAATATTAATAAATATTTCATTTTTTTGTTCACTACATTAACATGAATTCAAACTTGTTAATCAGACGAGATCCAACAGAGAAAAAGGACTTGCAAACTGAGTCTGTCAGTGCTCCAGCCACAGACGGCCCAAGGAGCTGCAGCTGCACACAGACAGAAGAGACCACCATCAACCCATTCCTGCCATGTCCAGTAACCATACTCCTCAGCGCCACATCTACACATTTCTTGAAAACTTCCAGAGATGGTGACTTCACCATCTTCCTGGGCAGCCTGTTCCACCACCTCACCACTCTTTCTGAGAAGAGATTTCTCCTAAAATCCAACCTGAACCTCCCTGGCACAACTTGAGGCCAGCACCTCTTGTCCTATAGCAGCTACCAAGAAAAAGAAGCTGACCCCCATCTCATCACAACCTCCCTTCAGGGGAGGTAGAGAACAGTAAAGATTCCCCCGAGCTTCCTCTTCTCCAGACTGAGAAATGCCAGTTCCTTCAGCTACTCTTCATAACACTTGCACTCTATACCCTTCACAGCTTCATTGCCCTCCTTTGGATAAACTCCAGGGCTCCAATGACATTCCTGTAGTGAGAGACCAAAAACTGAACGCAGTACTCAAGGTGCAGCCGCACCATATGTACTGTATAAGGCAGAGGATATAGCTGTCACTGATGAGTTTTCAGATGACCCAAGAAAGATACTAGTCATAATTCAGTAATAAAGGAATAGCTTACCCCTTTCCAAAGATAAGGTCCCCCTAAAAAAACTCCTAAAAGAGATAATCTCCAAGCAGAGATGCTTTCCCTTCAGCTGCCAGCTCTCAAAAGAGGTTAGGGAGGGGTGGAGCCAGGGTCCACTCCTTCCAGTCACACAGGTGAATTGTTTGCACCTGTGCTCCCAGGGCTGGCCAAGCCTTTCACCAGGTGCTCAATCACTGGTTCAGGCTGTGACCCAACAGTTCCCACACATCAGAGCTAAGTACATAGGGACGATTACCTCCCTGCTCCTGCTGGCTGCACTTTTTCTGATGCAAGCCAGGATGCCGCTGTCCTTCTTAGTCACCTGGGCATACTTTCGGCTCACGTTCAGCAGACTGTCAACTAACACCCCCAGATCTGTTTCTAGTTGCTCTGCCCCAGGCCTGCAGCACTGCAAGGGGTTGTTGTGACCAAAGTGCAGAACTCCGCCCTTGTTATTCATGGAGTTCATCCCACTGAACTCAGCCCAGCAATCCAACCTGTCCAGATCCCTCTGGAGGGCCTTCCTATGCTCAGACTGATGGATGCTTCCCCCCAGCTTGGTGTCAGCAAGCTTATTGAGGATACGCGTCCAAGCCATGGGCTGCCAGCTTCTGCAGAATACTGTGTGAGGCAGTGCCAAAGGCTTTACTACAGCCTAGGCAGCTTACACCCACAGCCTCTGCCTCATCCCTGAGGGACATACCGTAGAAAGGAGCTCGGTGACGTGTGGAGAGCAGAGCAGGGAGAAAAGCCGAGGGCAGAAAGCTCCAGCTGCTCTCGGGAGGCAGAAATGTGGAAAAACCTACGCTACAGCCAACGAGAAAGCCTTCTGCATCCACTTTCTGGTTAAAGCCTCACAGCGGCAGACGTAGTATTTCCTTCCTTTAATTATTAATCTATACCTTAAAGGACAAATCCCCTTCAGAACGCCGTAACCACACGTTGGGGCCTCCCCTTGCAGCCAGACTGCGTGGCGCCGGGCCCGAGCGCTGTACTTACGGACACAGCGTTACAGCGAAGAACCACCTCCGCTTCCCTTCCCCCGCCGCCCAAGGCCCTGCAAAGCACGACACGGGCCCGGCCCGACCCGACCCGACCGCTGTGCAGAGAGCGGGAGAGGGCAGGGACCGGGACGGGGCGGAGGGCGCGGGAAAGGCTGAGGGGCGCCGCGCTGTGGGCGCCGGGCTCACCGCCGCCGTCCTCACGCCTGCCCTGCTCCTCAGGCAGCGATCGTCTTCTGTGACAAATGAGGGCACCCACCACCTCTCAGGGCAACCTGCGCGAACGCCTCCCCGCCCTGATGGTGAAAAGCTTCTTATATCCGATCTAAATCTCCTCTCTTTTAGTGAGAAACCGCTTCCCTTTGTCCTGCCGCAACAGACCCTGCTCAAAGTCTGTCCCCTCCTTTCCTGCAGCCCCCCTTAATTACTGAAAGGAACTGGGCCAGCCTAGCTGAGGTCTTAGCTTGACTTCGAGATATTTAGGGCACGAATCTTGTCTTCTCTCATGTTTCATTACGTGCAGCAGCTCAAGTGATCTTGATTCCCTTGAAAGAGAGACTTCTGTGTGCTGCTTTTGTAATGGAAAGAAACAATTTTGCCAGCATAAGGAGGGAAGTGCATACTGATGCAGCGAATACGAGGAGTGAGCAGTTCGTACTGGTTAAATGTTTTAGCACTCAGTGTTTCGCTGCTTGGTGCTGATCCTTTTCATTTTCCTCTTGCTAGCTATAAGAAACTAAAATAATTCACGTGGTAAACGTTAGTTTCATATTCCCCATCAATACAACTTAGAGCAGTGATCAGAGAGGTACGCAGTTGGGAATGGAAGGGGCAATCACACATCCTGCAGGAAGTGGGAGTCAGCTGAATACCAATCGGAGCAGAGATCTGCGCAAAGCAGCCTTTTATTTAGGCTGTCAGCATTATGGAAGGAGGAAAATGTAATTAAGAAAATAGCAGCTCTTTAGATAAGCAAAATCTGAATTGTGTACTAAACCTCTCTGACCTAATGATTCACCTTTCATTGATTGCTTTATGTTATATTTTTCTTCTCAGGAAAGCAATGTTGCAAACAGGCCAGCAAGCACCCAAACTGAATAAGAACACTTTCTGGGAGAATCGTGAGAGGTAGGCTGACAGTTTTCATGCTCTGGGTTATAAATGATTGTGAAATAGGGTAGGGAGGAACATTACCTTTTCCTTAAAATTCTAATGAAGATACACAGAGAATATCACAGAATAAGAATAACACAGATCCTAACAGTTCCCACTAACTGCCTCCCTGTCAGCTTGATATTTCGTTATTTATCATTGTCCATTTTTTATGGTAACAGTTGACATTAGATTATTACTGACCTGGTTGATATTTGAATTTATTCCCTCGAGGTTAAAGACTTTGTAGTTTCATCTTCTCAGTCCTTTTTAAAATTCATAATTTTAGAACATGGAAAATATATTGTTCTATCAGGTTTATTTCTTTGACATTTATTCAGTGGAAAGTGTGATCCTAATATTAAAGGCATTTGATTTGAAGCCCAGGATACAAATAAATCTTTTAACTCATCTTCCCTAAAACAGGTCACTTTATCACTGCAGTTCCTCTCGTTGGTGTTCAGAAAGTTAATATGTTGAACAGCATAATTATTTGAACCAGTATTTGTTTCTAAAGGATTTGTAGGTGGTAATAGATGGACCAGCCCAGTTGTGTCAGAAAGTATTAAGATTTCTGACTGCTAATGTAATGGTGTTGGTCCTATATAGAGCCATAAAACAACACTGTGTGAGAAGCAGTGACAGGCTTTTACTCCAGCTCTTCTCTTTACATATGTTATATTAAATTTAAACACAACTGTTGAATTTCTTCGTGTGGATTTTGATGCCTTCCTCCGTGAAAGTTGTAATAATACTTCTAACCAGAGGGCTGCATAAGAATTTCTGCTTGCTGGGTGTGTTTCTCACATAATAATAATCCCATTAATGTTGCCAGCAGAACTAATTGGACTGTCACAGTAAGGTTCAGTACCCAGTTGGAGAATTATGGTGTGAGGCCAATAGAATTAAGTGTATTCTGCTAGTGGGTAAAGCTGACATGAGTCATTAATGAGATGCTTCTAAAGCCTTACTCTCCATGAAAATGCAGGTATTTTGAGGGGCTTGCTTAGACTTTGTAAATATGAAGGACAAATGCAAGGACTCTTCTAAAATTTTCAAAAGCAAGTTGTTGACAGTTCGAGACACAGTAAAGGTTTTCTCCTTTATCAGCACAGACATTGAAAGTACTGCCAAGTAGCACCTAGACACCATAAATCATTGATGAGAATGGATAGTTTCAAAATATTACAAAAGAAAAACTCTAGGGCACAGGGCATCTAAAGAAGTCATTGTCTAGGGCTTGCTGTTTTTAAAATGGTCATTTCAGTTCCCATTAATTCACACCTTTAATTAGAAAATGGATTGATCTCTTGCTTAAACTTGCTAGTGACTGGCTGATGTCCATGTCAGATCAGAAGAGTGCATACAAATGAAGTGTTATTAGTAACTGTTGTTGTATAAGTTTAAATAAATATAAGTTAAATGACAGCTGTGGGCTGTGTTCTGTAGGTAGAACAAAATTGTATTTCAGATCTGATTTTATCGATAGTTCTTGTTGCTTATACTCTGGATCGTGGTAGGAAACCATGATCAGCTGTATTTTCACTAGGCTTTCTGGTGGAGAAAAGAGGACTGAAAATCTTGTGCAAAAAAAGACAAACTCTCTAACAGTCTTGTCCTTGCTCACAGTATCTCTGCAGGCAGATATAATTTCATCTGTGTCAGACTCGTTAACCACCTTGGGAGGAATATGTTATGAAGTACCAGGTTGTGAAGAGTGTACCAAGTATCTTTTCCTGCCAAGTTTTTGTACATGTAGGTTCTCTGAGTTGCTGAAGAGCATTGTATTTCAGTGGAATTCCTTACAATGAGACACAAACAATAAGTAACACTTATGACTGCAAAGAAGCCCCAGTTGTATTTCCAAAGTTTGGTATTGGTACATAGGCTAAATTTAAATTAGCATAATTACACTCCATCTTCCTAATTTTGCTTTGTTCTTTAAGATGGATAATTATTCTTACTCACTGTGTGTCTGAATGTGCTATTAAATAGCAATATCCACTTACCCATGTTTGGGTGCATTTCAATGCAAACTGCATACATAGATGGCAGATTGCCTTGTGAGTCTTTTCTCCTTGTAATTGCAATAACCACAATAAATTGCAGTAATCTTATGAGAAAACATCTGGAAATGCAACAAAATTCAACTAGCCAACATTACAAAATATCTATTCATATGCTCATATGTTTATATACGTATAAACATACGAACTCCTCACCAGAAACATAAAGGCCTGTTTGAGAATGGACAGGACTGTGGGAACTGCTCTGCCTGAAGAGCAGGAAGGAAGCTGACCTGGTATTTGACAATAGTTTCTTACAGCATAGCGGAAATGCTAAGTCAGAGCCTGAAGCAGTGATGGAGCACCTGGTGGGAAGGCGGGGCCAACCCAGGGGAGCTCAGGTGCATGCAATGCACTGAGAGACCAGAAGGAGTGGAGCTAGGATCCATTCCTTCCCAGAGCTCATTTAAGGGTTGGCAGCAGAGGCAAGGGTATCTTGCTGGAGATACCTTCCTACCTGTGGCCTTCTGAAGGTAAATAGCTTTTTTTTTTTCCTTCATTTTCTCACTTGTGGCTGCTGCATTTGGGCTTGTTCTCATTTGCTGCAGCTAAAGGCTTTGCCACCCTGCTATTATTGCTGTACTTTACATCACGTTATAGTGTTACAAGAGGTAAAACTGGTAGCGGAAGAGAGGTAGAATTGTATCCCACTTGTAATACCTTGAAGTACTTCACTTGCAATTGTCTGTTTGATCTGAAACCTATGATTGTGTAGGTGGGAACTGAATCTGTAAATCATGCCTTTCCTAATAGACTTGATCTTCTTTTTGGTCTGAACATAACAGCAGCTTAGAGCATAAATGTTCCTATGCGTGATCCTGCTGCTTTCCAAGGCAAACAAAGATGTAGTTTGTTAACATGCTCTGCATCCTTATATACCTATTTGCATTTGTTCGTTTTATGTTTTCTTTCTGCAGAGTTACTGTAGGTACTTTCAAAACTTTAAATAGCAGGGTGATTCAAACTCATGATTTAGAACCATTATTCTAAGGAATAATGCATTCCCATAGATGAACAAGTTGGAGTTGTTTCTAAACATGAAATTAATTCATGTAAAAGAAGAGATCTCAGAAACTCTTATAGTAAATGTTTGGGATTTTCTTCATTTTCTTTTCTCTTATTATCTTTGCTTAATGAT
The DNA here is from genome assembly GCA_024606505.1 of Aquila spilogaster. Taxonomy (NCBI): domain Eukaryota; kingdom Metazoa; phylum Chordata; class Aves; order Accipitriformes; family Accipitridae; genus Aquila; species Aquila spilogaster. Next base: position 28,218,456 of record JANHGO010000044.1, on the reverse strand, counting down.
TTTCACATGAGCTATCCTGAAGAATTCCCACTGTCTTGTTGTGGAAGAAATTTCTAAAGGAGAGGCGAACTCATCATGCACCATGCACTTTGGATAGATTGATACTAGACTTATCAGTTTTCTTCAGTAATAGGTTGGCTCTTGGGGCTCTTTCAGAATATATTTCAAACTGATGAGTCATTTTGACACCTCAGAAAATGTCTTCATTTAGAAATCATAGCTTTTCGCGTCAACACTCTGTTAACCCATCAGGTATTCATCTGTCTATTGTAGAAGTACAGTATTTGTTCATTCGTTGGCTTGATTTTTGTGGTACTAATTTTTTGTTACTGTAGTGTTCTAAAAGTGCTGTAGGTTGTCTTAGCAGGGTTCTTTCTATTTTTTTTCTAATTATTTATTGCTGGAATATTATTTCTGAAAAAATCTCATCATCCTGAAAGAACAAAATCAGTGCTACTGAGCTTTTCCTTGTTGGCAAGGAGGTGATTTGTTTCAGGTGGTTGTATCTATGGAAAAAGAGTACTTTCTTCTTTCTCTCTTAATTTTCTGGGGGTGTTTCAGAGCTCAAAAAAATGGGCATCAATTTTAAGTTTGGCAATCAGTTAATGCTTACTTGTGTGTCTGGAGATGTTTGAGAACATCACTATCTTAATCTAAAGACCTTCTCAATAAGCATAAGCTTTACAAACTCAAATACTGTTTTTCATTGTATTGGTAAAGCTATCATTCTCATACTGGTAGCTTACTTGAGACGTGACTGATTTTTCCAGCTCCTATGGGGAGAGGTAACTGAAGGCAGTCAGACAAATCACATAGTGCTTCCAAGTTTGTTTTGTTACATTCCACTAGGTTGTGTGTTGAATAATGCTGCAACTATCAGGTGAATTTATAATTCTCTCCAGTGTGTGTTGGTTATAAAGCAAACACAATTGCAAACTTGTTAACTCTGAGGTCTCTTTAACAGAAAAACTTTACATATGTCAACTTTGCGGGTTTTTTTCTACTGATCTCCAGTTATTACAGACTGGGAATATTAAGCATATAAGAATGCATATGCATAAAATGTCTTTAAAAAAAGTCGTAAGTGTACATATAGGTGTACATTTTGCACTGACTCATATAATTTCAAAGTGCATTCAGAATATTATTTACTCTCAAAAGACCCAAAACAAGGATCAGTACTGTCACAGTATAGGGAAGAAAACAAAGGCACAAAGAATAAATGATTCCGTTAAGGTCAGACAAAGTGGCAGCCAAGGCTTCTGGATTCTTATCCTGACGCTTCTTGCTATGACAAGATGCATCCCATTATTTATCTCCTTAATTCTTATCCTTTGATAATGAAGTTTTCTAATGTTATATCAGTTGGAGTGAATCACCACATCATGGCACTTTGAAATAGGTGTGGGATCAGAACTTTTAAAAGTCCCATGCCTCTTTCCCAAGTTAAATAAACTCTCTATTTATGAAATAGTCATGTGACTTTTGAATTGATGAAGCAGCCACAGGAGGAGGGAGATAGCAGGAAGCTGACATTGAGTTTGGCAGGCAGATTAAATGATGACGTGCTCATGGGGATTTCCAGTGTCTGTATGTGAAAGGGGATTTTCAGCATAACTAAATAGTATCTCATCGCTACTATCAAATGCAGTTGATATCTTACTGTGTCAGGTGGAGATATTTATTCTTTCTCTTTTTCTAGAAGCTTGAGCATAGCTGGATCATAATCCTTTTGAAAAATTTGGTATCATATTGGTCTTTGCTATCAGTGTTTGGGGATAGAGGCACCGCATAATGAAAGGGAGAAAAGCACAGATAGTATCTTTGTATTTGATGTGGTCATCTGAAGGCTCCATGTCTGCTTGGATTTTGGAGAAAAATTGGTTTGATTCTTTCTGACTCATACTCAATACATAGGCATAAAGCTGGATTTCCACATCTACGTGTCTCCAATCTTCTTACCAGTGGGAGTTGCTACCCCATCTCCAGCTGCCTGAAGTAGTGCCCATGAACTTTCTTCAATTACTGGGCTTCTTTCAGGCAGCTTGAATATCAGAAATGTACTAAGACTACGGGCTTGACTTAGCCCACGTGTACTCTTGAGTAAATCATTCTACTCCATGCCAGTAGACCAAGTCTTCAGAAGAAAATGAACCTGCTGATCTGATTGTAATTAGATTCTTTATTTAATGGCAGTAATTTTACTTTCATGGTAGCAGTTGCTGCCTAGACTAGAATAATAGAACTGTTTTTCTTAAAGCCCCATTTACATTTTATTCTCTGACTCTTAAGCAACAGTGGGAAGCCTCTAAGTATTTCAAAGTTATGGTATTTATATGGTTAAAAATGTCAGGATATCTTCCCCAAGATTGGTAACTGGGAATTACTTGAGGAAGAAAACGAGCATTCAAAAAGTTAAAGTATGCTCTGAATTGATTTCATTTCTTTCTAAGGTCTTATTTCATTGCTGGTTTAAACACCTGGAAGTTAAAGTTCTTATAATCAGGCAAACAAAATCTTTAAGGAAATTGAACAGTATGGGCTGTGATATATTTAATTACACCAGTATAAAAACCAGAACTACTCCTAAGAAGATAATTAAAAAGCAACTGAAACAAATGGACTGATCTCCCTAATAACCTAGTGGGCAAGTGTTATTAAAGTATTCTAGTTCAGTTACCTGAACTCCATGTGCTTTTGAAAGTTATCCCTAAACTGCAGAGCTATGAAACATGTAGTCTTAGTTATTTTCCTTTAAACTCCTAAGGATTTATCTCTTCACAGCTAGATTAGAACTGAATTAGGTATCTTCGCACTGCAGTGCATTCTGAATTGTAGACTTTAGAGCATTTCAGACTTTATTTGCGAATCCCATCCTGCTAGGAAATGAATCTCCTGAATCATTATAACCTACTGTTCATTATCAAAATCTTCATGGAAGAACAGAGTGGTGCTACCTGGTAAGACTGTGATGCAGGTTAAATATATGGAAAAGATTTAGGGCATATAATTTCTGAATAGATATGTTAGAAGAATTGTTGAACTTGATTCAGTGGAAGACAATTATTTGTCCCACTATGACCTCTACAATACGTAGACATATTACTCAGCTGGGGAAAGTTAGCCATCCAGAAGAACTGAAGGGTCTCGAGTCTTTCAGCTTCTTGTCAGATTTTAGTCCTTTCATTAAGAACATATCTATGTCTGCCCTTCTATTGTTCTGCATCAAATGCAATTATGCACTATTGTTTCTTGCACCTACTTACCTTGATAAATTCTTCATAGTAAGGAGCTATGAGGCCCTGAACTTTCTAACCCTTTATTCATGGAACGTTTGCTGACTCTGGTGATAGCTCAACTTTAAAAGACTCTGGAAGATTGACCGTGAATTTTGAGAAGTAATGTGTATTTATAATCCTCTCTTAGTAATACAGACTAATAATACAGGCTGACCTGCTGCATACTGATGTATTAAGCTCTATGCATCTGCATAGTCTCATGGGGAGTATTCATGGAGTAAGGACTACATTCATCAAATGTTTAATGATTGAAACACAAAACATAACATTTAAAGCAAGATGACTGTAAGGATGGAAGATGTGTTTTAAATGGAGCTTGTGATAAAAGTATGTAAAGCGGGGAAAGCATTACACTGGAATATGCTGCTGTTTTAACTAAAAAAGATGAAATGTTAAAGTATATTCTATCAGGAATTTATACTCAGATGTTCTGAAAGACTTACAAGTTCTGAACATGCTTAGATCACGTAGACACATCTGTACATAATTTGCACGAATAGCAGTGAAGAGATGTTCAGTCTGCAATGCACAGTGTCTCTAACAAAGTACTATTGTAAAGTGCAGATCAGAAAAACAGCTAAGAAAGAATCATAGTCAGAGCAGAGATATTAAAGCTATAATTCAGCTACAAAGTTGACAGTGTGAGATGAAACAAGGAAACCGTGGCACCATTAGCCTGTAACAGAAGCTGTTATGTGTGTTTAAGTGTACTCTGCCCGAATACAATTGCTTGTCCTTACAACTGTGCCATATTATCATTTTGGTCCTTTGCAACATCAGGGAACTTAAAAAAAAAAAAAAGTGACTAAGGTGACCTTGATCTTAGGCTGGTATAATCCTAGAAGTTATCCTAGGGACCTTTTTAGAAGTTCAGAGCAAGACTGTTGTTTAAACATTATTTTCCTCCCTCTTCAAGTAAGTGAAATATTGACAAAATGCCTCTATTGACAAAATGGTGTGAGTGTCAACTGAAGAGGCTGATCTCTATCAGTAGCTGCCTTCCTGGCTGAGTCCAGGCTCACCTATGGATCTGAGTTACTGGTTGACAGAGTTAGCAGAAGGACAGACCTAAAGCTGCTTTCCATCTGGATTGTTCTGGTGTTTACATTTAGTCATGCACGTACCCTAATCTACTTGACAGAACAGATTGTTAGTGGAATTTTGGTTATCTCTTAGACATTGCTTATGCTACTAGACAGTTCTAAAGAAATCCTGATTTCCAGGTTAGAATGATAAGGACTGAAGGGTACTTCTCTGATTTCTGCCTTCCTATAGTAGCTCTTGCTGCAGCTCTACATGGGAGTGAAACACAGTTTTGGATTGTAGACCCTTTCTGATTTGGTTGGTGGTTCAACTGCTGTTTGCAACAGTATCAATTTAAATCATAATGCAACAGTGGCTCAGTGAAAGCAGTTAAACAATTTTGTATCCAGAGTGCTGTATGTCCTAGACAGGTGCAGGTGATTAATTCAACTCATGAATTAGGAAACCATTGTGATTGTATGGAAAAGCTGTCACTGTTGATAACAACAGCAAGACATGGGCTATTGCGGAATTGTCCTTGAAGAACAAACTTGTACTGCAATAGAGTATCCTACAGGGTTTGCGTTACTGAGACAACCATCAACTGGCCTCCTTGTGGGGCACTTTCCTGCAGTAAGACAGGGCTGGTTTGCTCCCTACAGGCACTGAATAACACTGGGGTTGAAGAGCAGTTGTAGAAGGCTGCAGATGTTGGGGCCTGGCATAATTATTTCCCACTTGCTTCTGGTTTTGATGATAAGTGCATCTCCAGCATTGCCAATGATTTCCAGCACTAACTCAACCTTATTTATTTAAATAAGAGAGGTATTTTTGCCAAGTGGCTTTCTACTTGGTATAAAGATGGAAGTAATTCAAGAATTTAAGATCTTTCTCTTTTGTCAGTACAGGGATCTTTGCCCAAAAAATGACACGAAGTTTGACTAAGGAACCCTTCTTATTGCAGTTATAGATATTACTTATGACTGCAGTGTCCATGTAAGTTATGCTGTTTTCCTGGTTCATCAATTGATTGACAGGTCTGGGCAGATGTTTCTATACCACTGGCATTACAAGCGGTTATGAACTTTGCAGCCATCTTCAGAACGCTTTGCCTCTAATTCATTTCTCATGTATGTGAGCCTATCAGACCCAGCAGCACTCCTACACCTTTTACCACCGCTGAAATGTAGTCAGTGTCACTATTATGAAAAAAACACATTTCAGTATCTTTTTAGTTATAGATGAAAAGACCTTGACTGTGTCATGGCATGTTACAGATTGTGTTGCTTCTGGATAGAGATACCAATGTCTTCAGGTATCTTCTGATTATGAAGCTTGCATATTTATTGTTATACAGTTTGGCATGCAGGGCTAGGCTATACACATATGACCAGTAATTGGTGTTAGGAATGAAAGACAACATCTGTCCTTGGAATAATTTCCTCTTCATTAGCATCAGATCTCCCCTGTCATTTTAAGGTTCTGGATAGACAGAAAAGTAATTTATTCTATGAATGTCATGGAGAGATAATGAATAATTTTGTTGATTTTGACTATTACGTGATCTCTCTTATTACAGAACTGCCATATAGGTATTTTACAATTTTTCTTCTTGGATATATGTACTTGCAGGTGCATGCTTGGAAATTAGGAGTGCTGTAGCTTATGTGCTTCCATTGCTTGCCTGTGGGACTCTGTAGTGTGCTCAAGCTAAATAAAAAATCCAGGTGTGGGCTGGTGTTCTATTGGTTGTATGGTACCAAAACTGCCATTAACATACATTCCTTATGTGACTGATGTTAGCTGTACTCTTTCAAAACAGACTGAGCATGAACTGGATTCTTGAAAGTATTAATTTTGAATATGTAAGAGTGTTAAAATTCAAGGTTAACATTTAAGCAACAAGAGTATTTGGCAAATTTTGCAAAAGCAGGAGAAGGGATTAGATCCATAGTTTAGAAAAGTCCTTATTTCCTTCTTAAAATGTGCGACATGAACTCCTGTGAGGTTGGTATACTACTGTTTGTGAACAAAATGTAAGAGTTTCTATCCATTCAGGAAGTGTGGGATTTGAGAGCATCCCTCTGCTATGCTGACCATGTTACTCTTTTAGAACTTGTCAGTTCTGAGGGTGAAGTCTTCAGCTCCCTCAGATTTCACCTGCATAGCAGGCACTGGCAGGTAATTTTACCAAAGGGACATAATCCAAAATCTTTCTTAGCTGCAGATAGAGTTCCTCAGGCTCTGTCATGGGTTCCTTTGCTTCTATGTTGTCAAATTATCTGTCAGCATGGAATAAACTTCCATTTTTTTCTGCTGGATAGTCTCAATACTTTTCTTTTTAACCTTTTGGTAGTGTTTTTCAGTTCTTAAAGTCATCTCTTTTCCCAGCAGTGAATGGAAGCTAGAGTGTTACTACTTGTTATTGCTACATTGCATACATTAGGCTAAATATTAATCTGTGCAGGAGGAGAAAGAGATGGGAAAGTTGTAGTATCCAAAATTGTAGAAGGTTATTTTGGATTGCATTATTAATCTCCTAAAGCAATTTGCCATTCCTTTGTAATACTTCTCTGCACTGAAGTTCAGATAGCACTTGAGCTTTAAGATAATGAGTTTCAGAGACAAGCTTATATCAAAATAGTACTGTAAGAAATGGAAAATAAAACTGTCAGGAGATATTCTGGCGTTAGTGTTCGCACTGAAACAAAAATGATAATTATCAGTGATGAAAGGCTAAGTATTTTAACTGAGGTAGACTCAATCCTATCAGGTAGGTGCTCTAGAAACTTGGATATTGTTTGAAAACTAATTATGATGTTCCTCCTTCAAACACTGGCAACAGCAGTACTCTGTTGCATCTTATGTCTGTGCTGCGGTGTGTTCTCATGTAAAAATACCCAGCAAAGGTTTAAGCTAACTACTTTGGTTACTAATTGCAAAATAGGTGCAAGAGCGGAGGCTGTACTAGACTACAGGGGTCTTTAGCCCTAGCATTAGGGCTAAAAAAAAAAAAAGGCAAATCACTTAAGTTATGGGGGTAAGCAGGAGCATAAGCAGATTAATGTAGTAGTGCAAGGTCTTGAATAGCATCACATCTAAAGTGATGTGATTTACAGAGCTATGGACTGTGCTAGGGAGATTAAGTAAATTTTCCTACATCAATAAATGCCAGTGCCAGTACATGATTTGCAGCCCTGCACACTATACTCATCTTGTCCTCTGCTGACAGGGCATCCCTGCATCTCTAATTTCTTTCTGTATGTATAAGACATTCCATGTTATAGGGTGCTTGAAGGCCACAATCAGTTCTGGTCAGACTTCTTCAAGGTGCTGAAGTAAAACTCCAGCTCTGAGCAACCCTGTATTTTTGTCATATCTAAATTTTAATACTGTGGCTTTAATGCATGTGTATTCATTAAGTAAAACATGTTAGCAGAGTTGTTTAATTGTAAGCATCCCTTCTGCTGTTGGTGCACTCCTACTGTGACGACAGCTAGGGATACTGGAGAATACTTCAGAAGCCTTAAGATCTTCCCAAGCAAGAGTATTAAAGCTAATGTCTTTTCTCTTCATGCTTCGTTGCTGCCTGTCTGTGGGTAGAGGCTCCAAAGATCTGGGAGCTAGCTGTACTCATGTGTATATTTAAAACTTTAAGGCAGAGCCCTCTCATTCTGTACTTCAGAATCAATGAAAAACAATAGAGAATTGAAGATGTAGACCTTGAGAATGTGCTTTGCAGTCTTAGTTAACTGTCTTATTGACTAAGTCTTCTTAATCCTTGGCAAACTGCAGGAAAAGTGGTAGAGTTTATGAATGCAATTTGTCAAAAAGATAATGAAGTATTACATGTAAAGTTGGCCCATTGACCTGGCTGTACAGCAGCTTCAGCGTCTGACAAAAAAAAAAACACGAAGTGGTTGGAATAAAGGTTAAGTGCCAGGTGCCTTTAGTGAAGTAATCCAGTATACATTATTTTAGGCCAAGCCATGTTGCCTCACACTGGTGTAGGCACAGAGACAGCATTTCTAGCAATTTGCCAAGCATCTGTCACCTGGTGGTGAGCCTGCTGGAGTTTGGACCAAGCTTCTTGTCTTTGACATTTAGACCTCACTTAAAATAATCTGGGTGTTGCAACCCTGCCAACTGGTGACACGGACAAATGGTGCAGAAGATGAGCATCATATGAAACATGCTGCATTTTGACAAGGAATTGTGCTGGAAACCTCAGAAGCCTCACTGCCCTCTGCCTGGAGCAGCAGCACCCAGCGGTGACGTGTTCAGGGACACAAAAAAGGAAAAGCACTGCCCTGTCTTATACTCCCATGGTGCCTTTCCCTTCCCACCTTTTCCTGTGCTGAGGTTCATTTGTCACCCACCCTGAATCAAACTTGTCTCTAAACCACTGAGTTAACTTCTTCTGACCAAAGTAGGCAACAGTAGCCTCTACAATCTGATTGCAATAAGTGACATTGCTGCAGTTATTCAAAGAAGCTTTGTCTTAACAGAAGAAGTTGAAGCTCAAGTGATGCTATTAGCTATGTGAAACTGAATCTGCTCCTATTTTATTATGGGTGTTTCACCATGCTGTGAGGGTTCTGTTCAGCCACCCGAAAACATTCAGCAAAATCAGCTTCAATGTTTGGTTTCTTTCTCCAGTTTATTGAAGGAGAAAATCTGCACTTGTTTGCTCAGATGACCAATGCTGTTTGGATGATGGTAGTGTGCAGACATAAGGCACTCCACAGCATTGTTATCATGTTAATGTTAGGGATTATTTTTGTTTGTGTACTAGTATGACTTATCAAAATAAAGCTATCTGTTGTGTTAGTGTAGTGGTGCTTGCAACAAATGAAGAATTCTAAGCTCATCGTGATCTGCCTGAAGTGGCTTTTGTAATAGCACACTGGACCTGCATTTAGGAGAGGTGAATCTATAGTAAACTTTTGCATTGCTAGGTAATTTAAACATAAACTGATATAAAAAATAGGTTGTTATTCATTATGATAGTTAGGTTTTACAGCATGTTATTGCTTCATTTGATTGGGATTTCACATCCTGATGATACAAGCTTTATTTTTAAGCAAAATTTCTCTCTAATCCAATATTGGCCCTTGGGAGATTTCAGCCCCTTGGCTGGCTGATAATGTGTTTGCAGATTTTTTTTTTTATATAAGCAGGTTAATAAAGTGTCTGAATGTGATTTTGAGATTTAGCAGTTATTAAGGCTTTTGTTCCTGCATATCTGAAATGGGAATTTCATTTGAATTGTTGCAAGTTATGAGGATCAGATAAAATATTCAGTGTCGGCAATTATGTGTCTGGAGCCTCTTGAGGGATCCACAATTCACCTCAGACTGTTACTGGGTAAAGATGTTTTTCAGTTCTTAGCATGCCTTACAGGATCCTTCTCTGGAGGAAACTGGGTGCTTTTACATCATCTATTTGCCAGCCCCACTAGAGCTGATGACTTATGCAAATACAAGGGGTGATCTGTGTAAGTTTGAGGGGTAATCTGATCTTTGTGATGGCCATTTTCCAGACAGTCTTCCTCATTTCCCCCTCATTTTCCTCCCTCATTTTTTCCTCACCCTTATGACATAATGTTTTCAATAGAACTTATATTTTATAGGTTGCAAAATCAATCTATTCTGCATGTCTTTGTCATTCTGCTGCAAGTGACATACCAGCACTTGTTTTTGTGATGGCTGAACAAGTTTGCATCCTGTTGTGGACAAAGCCAAGAAATAGAGAACTGCTCAAAACCTTACCTATGAGAATATTCTGAGAGCTCTTATACAGGGAATTTTACATGATTATACTTAAGAAGTTAAACTGCCCAACTGTGCTCAAGGGTGAGGTGAATGGTGTTGTGATTGTTTCCCTGGTTAGAAGTAGATGCAGGAAAAACTGACTTGCTCACAGACAGTAGTAGACAGAAGCAGAAACTGGATTGTCAGATTTTGGCAGTGTGCTCCTGTTGCACCATGCAAATAAAGAATGTGCTATTTGGGGATGTTGAGGGGGGAACTCTGTCAAATTAGATTGCCTGAAAAGTGATTTGATTTACAGCACTGAATGAATCACTTCTGTTCAAAACTTGATGTTATGCAAATTCTGTGTGCACGTATAAGGATGCACAATGCTTAGGCTAGTTGGTAGCCCCTGGGATGCCAAACTATTGAACTGCACATTCAAGAACAAAAGCTTGCAGTTCTGTTCTGAATAATTTCTCCTCCAGAACTGCCCCAGGCATCTCCTTCTGCTCATAGCACAGCTTGCTATTGTGCCATGTTCCTTTTCCATGGAAGCTATGGTAGACTTCTCCTGGTTTTATTTCTGTTCACTGCAATATTCCTGAGAGAGATGAAAATTTCTCTAACTTTTTTGTGTATGGAAGGATGCTAACTGGCAAATATGATGTAAAGTTTTACCTGAGCAGAAATACAGTCAAAAAGCATTTGGAGAATGGCTGTCCCCACATCAAAAATGAATTCCTCTAGAGATCGAAAATGTAAGCAACACCCTCACAATAAAATTCAAGGCAGTTTTCTTTGTATAATGACATTGAAAATGAAGACCATTCTGCTGACCAATGGAAAAAGACAGTTATAAATACACTTCTTAGGCTTGGGAAGGAGCAATGAGCACCTGTGTTTTTCAGTTTGGAAGCCCTATATCAGGAGCTCTGTAATTCCATTACCATTTTAATGAACTCTGGAACTTTTGCATTCCTACATGCATGCACTTGCACATAAAACATATTTTCTATTTTCATCGCTGGAGAGTTAACCTCCAGTAAGCAAAGCACTAGGGAACAGAGACACCACTTAGAATAGATTAAATCCCAGCCACAAAGGAACATCATTTGGATTTTTCTTGCAGGAGACACTATGCTGTGTTTCTTCAAACCCCAGAGCATGAATAAAACTTACATTATTGAGGTGGATAGCTTAGGGAGTTTCAGATAAGGATTAGACAATTACATGAATAAGAATAGGTAGAATGAAAAGAGAAGGACCATCATGCTGCCTGCATCTGCTTATAAATTCACCACCATTATACAAGGTAGAAATCCCATACCTATTGCCATTAGAGAGAAGATATCTATGTGAGCAGAGATCTCTTGCAGCAGTGATTTTGGGAGTATCTCTAGGCTGTGAACTAGAGGCATTTTAAACAGACTGTGTTTTTCAAGAGGTAGTTCTTTTGTTCATTCTGACACTCACATTCCCTTATGTTACAAGATGACACCTCAAATAGTTAAACTCTTTTGGATATCTGTTTCCTACAGAAGTATATTGACAATCAACTGGGAGTGATCTGGGCTTGGAATAAATTGTTCTTACTCTTAAGTTTTGAGTTCTGCCTTGTGTAATCATTTCTTAACACCAGAGGGAAATGGAAGCTGGACCTTTCCACTCTCAGTACTGTGCAAGTGTTACATATGCTACTAAGTATGGAGGAAGAGTTTCATCTTTAGCTTTATCTTTAGGCTCACCTTAAGTGCCTGACTTAGTGAAATATCAAGCTAATCTTCTGAGATATTCAAAGGGTATGTGAATCTCTGAGGGCTATGTGCAGTAAAACATAACTTGGATGTCTCAAATCACCTTCTAAGAGTTTCTCTTTGCGCTTACTTGAGAGAGAACCGAAGGAGACTGAAAATCTCTCTGAGCCAGTGTTGCTGGCTCTGCCTGCTTAACCAATTCTGTTCTCTCGTGCCTAGCTGCTTCTTCCCAGCTCTGCTTTGCCTCTCACTTGTGACAGCCAAGCTCTTCTTGAGACCATGCTGGAACAAGGCTCAGTGTCTTTTTAGGACATTACCCGAATATGCCTAGCATCACGCCATTCTCTTTTCTTCTTCAAAGTGGTGAATTATATTGAAATAAATTTGTAAATTCTACAGACGTCAGCACTGTGTCCACTGAGAATAGACAGATCCTTACAGTGCAAAAATAGTCTTGTCCTTCCAAAAATGAGGATACTTTGCAAGTAAACAGGGGATACATTTCCATTAGATTATGTCATTGTAGGCATTTTGACACACGGATGAATGACTTTGATTGTTTCCAGTAAAAAGAAGTAATGCGCATACACGCTCAAGCGAGAATGACAGTGTTCCTTCTGTGTTTTGTGATATGACAGTTACTAAGAGGATGAACTCACAAGAATGGCTATAGATAAATCTTTATCTGAATTATCAACAAAGAGTATTTCTTTCTCTCATGTCATAGACCATTGACCAGTATTCTTATGCAACCACTTTTTAATAGAAAAGCAAGATTTCCACTTAGGCAAAGGAAAAATAAATGAGAAGATTCCCTTGGTTGGGTCATCTGGAGTAGGGAAATCAGTTGGGACTGTTTATCCAACAAAAGAAACAGGGGAACCAATGAGGAAAAATGCCTTACAGCTCAGGAGACATATCACATCCTGTTTGGCAAAACACTTTCTGTATATACGGGACCTCGGCTGTTATTTTCTGTGGCTGTCATACTGAAATAAATGTTTGCCTTTATAACAGCCAACTGTGTTGTTGTCACCTAGTGGAACTTCTGTGTGTATCAGTACTGCTGGATGTCTTTGCTCCTGAATTACTCTGTGATTGAAACTGAGTAACCACACATGACATATCCCTGAGAGACAGATGCTACCCATCTAACTGCATCCAGCAGCACTTGAGACAGCCTTTCACCAGCTCTGGGGGCACCTATGGCAGGTACTGCTGGAGATTTCCCTTTCCTTTGACATCTTTCAGTCACAGCAAGCTGGTGTGTCTGGTTAGATCAGTTGGGGTGCTCTGACTTTTTTTCTCTTGAACAAGAGTAGAGGAAAAAAAAGTAATATGTGATTAAATCATTTCTACTAGCACCTGTAGAAATCGCTGAGTGTGTGTCTGAAAGCAGGTTGGCATAAAATCTGTAGGGAATTTCCATTTATAAGCAGTGATCAACCCCAGGATGAGGTTTGTAGAATCAATTCTGTGTTCTCCTCTGATAGCTGCTGTAAATATAGCCACATAAAACCGGCAGTCCATATTATTAGGCAGACGCCAGCATGATCTTACTGCTATATGCATCCCCATCATTTTGCAAATGAGAAGATAGCTCTGTATGATGTATCTTTGATTCTACCATGACATCCTTCAGCATTGTATCTGAGCAGAAATGATTCGTTTCACTTGTCACTGTAGTTAAGCCCCCTCTGGAGCTGTAGAAAAAAATACATATATCAAAAAACATGTCACTGTTTGAACAGGAAGGAGACAGGTGCAGAACAGTGAACAAGGGAGTATAGGGGCAGGTTGTCTCCAGCTGATGTTTGCCTATGACACTGAGATTTGCATTCCTCTGGAAGGTTCTGTGGCTATTTTAAAGGGAGTTTTACAGAGCTTACTTTTACGTTTCATCCTGTATTGGGTCATTAAGTCACAGAACAGCCCTTGCTGGATTCTAGCAGCCATGGTCTGTAACCTGACTGCAGTGTTTCATGGGTCAATAGTAGGTGGTAATTTTCAAACACTTCTCTTAAAGCGTATTTCTGCAAAACACATGGGTGTGTACATCATTAAACTGATACAGGGCTTTTCATCTGGGCACAAGGTTGGACTTGTAGCAACACTGACTCTTGAATTTGTGGAGTACCCTGGAGGAGAAAGAGAGATGTGTCCAGTCTGGTGACTAGACAGCAGTGCAAAATCAAGGCTGAGCAGGGAAGCCATGCAGGCAGAGCCAGGCTGGAGAAGGAAGAAGAATTGGGGCAAAATCCCAGAGATCACCCAGCAGAGATCAGTAATCCCCTGGGATGGAGAAATGAATCTGAAGGATGTGAGACTAGTATTACCGTGCCAGTAATAGAGGTAATTAATATTTTTCGTATTATCTAGTGAGGCAAAGATTTAGAATTTTAATTACTTACTCCAACAATATCAACATACTGCAGATCATGGTACCCAACAATTTTAGAACTATCTTAGTAAGAGACATGCATGTCATTCATGGGTAGCCAAAATTGCTACTCTGTAAACTGAGAAACAAGTCTGCTGTCTGCAGTGAAAAATATATGGGTGTCAGGAAGCACAAAACAATCATCACGTGAATTGCATGTGGGAAACAAAATGGTAATGAACTGTGTAGTCCCTGTCTGAATTAAGTTGGTTTCATGTAGGCATTGGAAATACAACTTTTCCTTGGATATGTGTTTTCACCAACTCATCGATTTTTTTTTTAATGCATAGGATAATGCATAGGATTTTTATAACAAGGGATTGGTTACTACAGTTTCATATTTATGCAGAGAAAAAGCCTCCAACAAATGATCTGTGCGCGAGGTACTATCATCATTGCTTTAATCATCAAAAAATCCCAGGGAGGCTGTCTGTCAAGCACTTTTCTGAAACATCACTCCAACTAAAGTTACATACTGATGACTGTTTATATTGTAAAAACCTCATTGCAGATCTTAATTTTGTTAGGTTGTTTTGGTTTGAGTTGGCTTTGTCAAAACAGTGACAAATGAACTGCATTTATTTGAACGTGCTGTTTCATAGGCACGATGCTGTTTTGTTAACTTTGTTATTGCAGAAGTCAGTTTGGTAGCCAAAACATGCAGATCTGCAGCATATAAAAAATTAATAGAATGTTTAATTCATGTATTTGAGATAAACTATGAGATAAACATAAAATGACTATTATGTTTAATTTGGGTGAATGCATATGTTTGTGTTTGCAGCCACATCTGTTCTCTTCTGGAGGGAATCATCCATCTGTTTAATAGTTTCCAGTCTATGTGTATGGATTCTCTTTTGTGTTGGATGTCAAGTTCTGTTTCTGTAAGGCAAGTGGTTCAGAGAATGGGATCTGAAGAGCCTGGAATTCCAAGAGCTATGCCACACTGCAAATTTATGTACTATCATTTCAAAATTAATTTAGACACTTTGAAAACTGTACGTTGATTTGAATGATGGAGGAGATTTAAGAAGAGCATGCTGCAATCTGTGTAAAACTACTGCCTGACATAGCAAATACCGTCCTGTTGTGTGATGGGAGAGTTACTGCACAGCCTGCTCCTCCCTTTCCCCTTGACAGCTGCCTTCAGAGTGCCTTATCTGTTCCTGAATATGTATGGACACATTCTTTCAAGTAATAATACCCTATTTTCACTCCTATGTAAATTATAGTCTGAAAGGTGGCCCAAGTTCATTAAATTAGTGAATTTTATCAATAGAAAGTTCATAGAAAAAAAGTGAAGCACAGGGGTTACTGTGTCATGGCTTGTTAAAAAGCATAACATCTGCAAAAGCTTTCACCGTCTTTGTCTGATTTACCATCTCTGGCTGGGATTCAGCTAGCACCGCATTGGAAATCCCATCTCTGCTCCTCAGAGCACAGCGGGTTTATAAGGTATAAGACGACCAGTTTTTTAATATGAGCACCATAAAGACACTTCTTCCCCCACTGTTTGAGTTCAGCAGCCCTGTTTTTCTTTAGCATATACTACTTATGCTTTGAATTCCTTGACTTCTATTGCTGAATTGCTGCATTGTAAAGAGGTGCTGTGATAGCTAAGATGGTATCTTTAAAAATTAAGTCCTCATCACTCATGTTCATGTTGCAGATCCTATTCTACTTGTCTTTGTATAGCCATCCTGAAGTACTGTACTTGTCCTCTAAGACTGGTAAAAGTTCGCTCACTGTTCCTCAAATATTTTATTATTAATGTAAAAACCCTGCTCTGGTTAGAGCCCAGCTCCCTGTCCAGCCTCCCTAACAGAGAATGTTGAGTTGCATACATGCATCATCCTGGTAGCCTGACTCACATTCTGCTAAAAGCCATACAGAGAAATCTTGGCTAAAAATGTTCCCCAGAGGGCTTCTGCTGCTGGTGATATGACTCTTTAGATCATAGTTCTAGATCCAGAACTACCTACCTCCACCAAATTTCTGTACAGGTAAGCCATGTGATCTAGAGTGAACATGTCTGAAGAAACTGTAAGAAATTTCCCTTCAAAAATTAGAGACTTGAAAGAAATACTTCTTTTAGTGAAAGTGAAGCATAAATGTATTAAGTCAGGCAGGACTTCTCCTGGGTGTTCTACTGAAGGTTCTTGTGGGTTAAAAGCCCACTAACCAAGCAGGGTCATCTGCGCTCCCTTGCATTTACTATTCCTCTCTGGTGCAATTTTAGTTAGTCAGTTATCCATGCTGTTTGAGCCACAGCATCTTTGCTTTCAGAAATCTGATCATTGCCCATTAATGAGCACAAGGAAAATGAACTCCCACAAGTTCAATTTCTCTTAACTCGCTCTATGAGTCTCTTATACAATTTATTGAGTTAATCCCCTGCAGAAACTCATTGACATTGGAGAAGCTTGGGTGGAAGCTTGAGGTTTCAAGAATTCCAGCTGTGACTGTTGCTACTGCATACCAAACTGCAATATAAATAGGGTTTGATTACAATACTTAGAAAAAGTCTCATTATATCAGATTTATTTTTACTGAAATAATACTGTAGTTTGTCAAGTGTTGTGCAAGGTCTCTCTTGTAGGGCACACCTTCATCTGATAACTTAAGCCTGTAGTTCTGCCGAGTGGTAAATTTGTTTTTTGGCTCGCTGTACCAGATCAAAAGCCTTGATGACATGTGGAACGAAGCATTGAACTTGTACAAACTGTTTGATTCCAGTCTGTTTTAAAAACGTTGTTTAATAACTTTGTCTCAGCAGATTTTATGACACATCAGGTATCATTAATCTTTACAGAGCTGGCCAAAAGCCAACATAAACCACAAAGGCTGTGTAGACACTGTATCAGGCTAGCTCTGGCTAGCCTGATAAGATGTGTGATCATGTTGTTCTGCCTCACTCAAAGTTATACTGCCAGGTTACCTAGTATTTCATATATCTGACATTAAAATCAAACCACAGCCTCTGTGACTATGTGAAATTGTCTAAACAGAGGAACCATTGCTGAAACTACAATTAAGGGCTGTTCAAGTTTCTTAAGCAATATCTGATTTAGGAGGTTCTGTAACGCATGTTGAGGTGGCCTTGGGCTGTCTGAGAAGACTGGAACAGCTCCTGCTCCCATTTGCACCAAAGGCCAATGAAATGCAGTCTGTGATTTTTTTTTGAGTTGATCACCTCAAAATCAAAATGCTCAGGTATTAGTGGATGACTCCAGGGGAATTAGGCCTTAATCTTTCTGGTTGAATCTCCTCATCTGTTAAGCTGGTAATAAAAGTACTGTGAACAACTTACCAGTTGTAAAAGAATGCTGTTTACAACTCCAGTTTCCCCTACCTTTAATAGGGGAAAGCCTTGCATTCTTCTAGTGGAAATAAATGTGTATGTAGCTTGTATATGACGGCCAGCTCAAGATCCTTACCGTGTGATATTCAAATTCAGGAAATGGGGAATGAGGAGCAAGCAATCCCAAAATTAAATTTGTGAGACTTCTTGTTAGAAAGACTTGAGCATACCACATGTTGAGGGAGGCAAGACTGACATATTGCTTACTAGGCAAGTCTTCCTTTTTAATCTTCCCCAGTACATTTGGAATTCATTGATCAAATCATGAAGATGTGATACAAGGCTTGAAACCTCAAAGGTTAGAAGTTTTCACAAGTTTAATGAAAGCAGGTAGCCAGGTGGAAGAGGCAAGTTGTGTTAATGCTCAGAGAGAGAGGTAATGTGTAGGACTCACCTAGTACAACAGACCACAGAAAAGTGAGCGGTAATGAGTAGGCGAGCCTTGGAAAAGCTTCACTCATTTTTCACCTTATTAAGCCTCAGACCATATAAACACAAGACAACTCCACAGGAAGCCATACTTCATTAGTTTCTGCTGCTGACAGAACTACTTATCAGTAGGTTTGTTATACTGCGGGTACAAACTTTTACGTTTCTCCCACATATTCATGTTCACAGACTTGCATCCTTAAAGGCTGGTGTGTAGAAGCCAAAGAAAGATTTAAAATAAGATATTCATTAGAGGGATGATACTATACGTTGCCCTTGTGACTGCTTTTAATTAGCAGAACCCAAAGATGCAGTGCAGAGAAATCTGAAGCATGCAGGCTGCACTGCAAGTTGTCTGCATCATATATTCTGCTAAGTGTCAAATTGAATCCTTGTTTCTCCAAACCTCAAACTGCATTTGGACCACATAACCCTTTGACTGAAGGAACCAGAGAAATTAAGAAATTCAACTGCAGTCCATGAAAGCAGTGAAGTGACATACATCTCTCCCTGTCTGCACTGTGGACTTTTTCTGACATTTCTATGTTAGTTTAAAATCATGGCAATATCTGAGCGCCCTATCAAGCAATTCTATTCCCTTACAGATATATAATAAGAAAACATCCTGTGCAGTTATTCTAGAGCTTGATTTGTTCTTGGAGGTAATTTTAGTGGTGTATGTCTGTCAGTATAACTGCATCTGTACTAGAAGCTCTTTGTTGCTTCAAAGAAGCAGTCTGGCTGTATTTGTAAAACGTTGCTGGCACTGGTGTTGCCTGAGCACCTACGGACAAGAACTTGGTCTTGTGCCAACCATAGCAAGGTTCTGGATCCAGAATCAAGTTTTCTTAGGTTCTAACAGAGTAAACATAAATCAGCTGTAAGAATGGACTTCAGGATTTTGAACTTCAGTTTCCAATTTACCCACCAAACTTGTTGCCTTATTCTTTGGAAATGTTACCTGGCAAATTAAAAAAGGACTAGCAGAGCACACCATATTTTCATCTGTACATGAAGAAGTCTCATACTGAGACATGAATTCGTTTATAAAAGTAATAGACATGGTGCTCTGAACAAGAAGAGATTGAAATAATCAGCAGTTGAAACATAAGATAACCATGAGTACCTGTGAGGTGGGTTCTGACGTTTATGAACCAGTATCAGAGAACTTCCTGGAAATCTTTCGTTAGTAAAATAATGACCATTAAGATCTTGAGTTATGCCTGCAAAATTCAACACGAGAGAGTGCAGGCAGGCATCAGGTGTATAGGTGGGCAGGCCAGTATGTGCAGCCCTATGCCATACTTCTGAGAAAAAGAACATTTCCAGTTTCATTCATTCTGCATCTGAACTCAGGACTGTGGGCAGCTGCTCTCTATCCCTGGGTGAGCAATCTCTGCCTGATGTCGCAGAAGCAGGGATAAGGCTTGAAGTCAGCAGCTGTATTATTGTAACAGAAGTACATAAAAATGATAGGCTGCAAACAGTTCATTTCTCAATGTGTTCTTATTCAATATCAAACTGAACAATGACTTTAATTGCATCATGAGTATCAGCAAATTGCACTCCTGTCTATTTATTCGTAGTCAGTAACACTCCATTCATTATTTAAAAAGTTCATCCAACGCAGCTACTAAGTGAATTCTCCCAGAGAAAGAAAAATGGAAGACTTTTCTTAAAATCCTTCTTGGAGATTCCAGACTTGTCTGTTAATGACTCAACTAAAATAAGCAAAAACTACTATTAAAAACATACTGAGCATGCAATCAAAATGAGGGAAAAAAGCACTGATTAATGTTTCACATCTGAAGTCATTTCCTTGCACCTGCAGCTCTCATCTCCCGCCGGACTATGCCAGAGCCCGCCGAACCCCGCCGGACCCCGCCGGACCCTGCCAGACCTTGCCGGACCCCGCC
>JANHGO010000044.1:28138435-28198378 GCA_024606505.1 Aquila spilogaster | reverse complement strand
ACCACAGAGAGACAGGCTGCAGATCAGCGATGTGCAGTTATTTTTAAGCCATCTCTCACATATAGGCAGTTCATGTTTATGGAATATGGCACAGCAGAGATCTTAAAACCAAAGCATCTCTCCAGCTATGCATATCCAGGACAAACCTGAGGTGAATGATACCCTCTAAGTTCCTTCCAGAGCCATTTTAGTGGCAATCAGAGGAAACATTTCCTAGAGAAACTGTTCATATCAAATTTATAAGCCTTCCCTTGGGGAGGAAACATCCATTTCCCCTTCTACCTGTCATTCTTCTTCGTTTATTGAATCAATAAGGCATGAAATTTGGCAGGCTTTAAGTAAAAAATGAGCTGTTCATATCAAAGAGAGCCTGGATGGATAAAAAAAATCAAACTGTTAGAATCAAGATTCAGTTAATAGGAGTAAAAATAAATAGAAACAGAATCTAAATGTAAATGAACATTACATCACCACCGGCATTTAAACTCATTTTCAAATACAGAATTAGAAACAGACTTAACTTGCTGAAACTTGCTGTGTTCACACAGATATAGCTGCTTTGGGGGACACAGGTCCGAATGTTTTGTTTGTAGCTTCTGCTCCCCAAACCAGCCACAGCTGGAGATTCTTACTGGACAAGAAAGGAGCAAGAGGGATCATGCAGAGGGGGCATATCCCTACTTTCTGGTCAAAAGGATAGCTAAGAGGTTAGGAGGAATATGATTATGTTCCTGCTTCCTTGTCCTTTGTAAGCTGTTGCAATAAAACAGCCAGTATGTCTGAGTTACCTTGACCCTTCTGGATGGCGTCTGAATTTACCTACTGAGTTGCAGCTCCTGCGCTTCCAGTCTTCAATACAGGTCCTCCATCAGCTCAGATGAGAGAGACCCATTACTGCCATGCATTTACATCATGAAGTCCCATCTGTCCATGGATCTGCTGAGTGTAATTTCCCTGAAACTGTTATCAGGAGGGCACTGCTCTGTCTATGGGACAATCCTTGTTTAATCAAAGGCAGCCAGGAGGTCTGCAGCTGAGTGAAAAAATTCCAAATAGGTGGTGAGATACAATTCCCTCTGACAAGGCAGTTGAGTATCACACCACCATGCCCTGCCTTCAGGGCTGATTTCTTGCTTGGTTTGCCCTCTACAGCCTGGAAGTTCTTCCTCTCTTACCTCTGGAGATCATTGTTCACACACCTACGTTCTCCTCTTTACATAAGGAAAGAAATTGCTGGCAGTTACTCTAAGCTAATATTATCAGTAGGTCACAGCAGCTTTTCTGGGTGTCTTCAAGCTTCAAGGGCATTTTTCAAAGCTACTCATCCCTATTCTGTGCTCTAACTTCCAACCTGATGAGTATAATTTTCCTCTACTCAAAGGTGAGCTATTCTGTTCAACTACAAGCATGGGGTCCATCATTTAGACAAAGATGCAGTGATTATATTTGAGTCTGGTTCTTTTGAGCATGACTGTGTCCCACACTGCCTATTAAAGAGCAAAGTTTAACACTATTCTCACTCCCACTAATCCTTTTGTGTAATGTCACATTAAGCATTCACTTCTACAACTATTTCTGTAGCTCAAGGTCTTAACTTGCATCTTCCAGTTTCAACTGCCTTTGAAACTGCATTACGTTCAACAGTGAAGATTTGTTCTTCTTTCCTAACACACACACACATGCACAGAATTAATTTTGCATCCCATTGAAATTACAACACTCAGACATTTCTTTTCTTGGAGACACACCTTTGCTTGAGGATTTTTCAAATTTAGGCAGACATGACATGAGAAGGGGGAGAATTTCTCTTTTCAGTCACCGCTACCGTAATAAGCCTGCAGACCAACCCCACACAGATCCTACAACTCTGTCAAACCCTCTCACCAGCCTTTATTCTGCCTGGATGGTTTTATTAGCATATTAGCATAGAGCCACACTGTGATTGGCAGGAAGGTCTTGTTTATTGCCAGCTTGTTTCAAGACAAGCAGAGCATATAGTCCCAATGAGGTGGGATCTAATTATTAAGCTTTTAATGAAAAAATACAATCATGAGATGCTGTACAAGGTATGGAAATCACATGAGAAATCGAGACCTTGCTGGCTCCACTGTTATTCATATAGAATCAACTTATTTTGTTGAAATACAAGACTAATTTTAAGCAATCATCTCATATTCTGATCAATTATCTTGGAAATTGTACAGCTGACTCTGATGACTGGGGAATACCTATGTATAAGTTGTTGATCTCTACTGACACAGAGACTTGTTCCTAGCACCCCACAGCTGGTAATACCAGTCTTCAAGCTCATTCTTGAAGAGTGGGAGACATATTCCATTGTAGGGTTCACCTCAAATGGCAGATACACATCAAGAGGTTTCCTACATTTACTTTCTAAATGGATATGTTTCCTCTGGAGAAGTAATCTGGTTTGTGTTTGCTAGCTTCAGCTGAATTCACTCGACATCAAGCAGATTAAAAGTGAAAGCATATAATTTAATTCTAGCACAGAAAAAGGTTAGGCTCTTAATTATTAAGTGAGAAAGAAGATTACAAAAAGAGGAAAATAAACCAAAATGTAATTTTAGCATCAAATTTGTTTCCCAGCTGTCATCTCAAATCCTTGAGGTACGCATTAGCCATACAAACTCAAGGCACAACTCACAAACTGAAAACACACCTTGAGTACTATCTGTTAGAGTAAGACCTTAAAGCCGGTGCCTCTGGATACCTCCATCCACCACACCTATACACAGTAGCAACCTTTCAATTTCTCCTCTCTTCTCTTGTTCAAAATGGCATTACCACCCATTTATATTGTTAATCTCGCTCATCCTTCCATCTGTTGGGGCAAAATGGTCCTTCCTGTTCAGGACAGTTGGGGTGAAACTTCTCTGAGTTTACGATTCAGTGGCACTCTTCCCACTAGTGGATTTCTTTTGGCTTAAATGGCCTTTTGGCAGACCACAACATTTGGAGGACTGTCATGATATAAATCATAAAAAGCACAACTCTGATAACATTATTCAACAACTCCACTGATCTCATATGACAATTTTGCCAATGTTGTAGCCCAGCAGGACCTAGGTTTTTCAGGGAGACGGGAGGTTAAAACATTATTAAGACAGATGTCAAAGCAGGCTTTTAGAGATGCTTTGTCCAACCCTTTTCTACCCCCTTTGGTCACTTCTAGGAGCTCACACCATCACATTAATCCTTCATAGACTTGGATCCCATGGGTCAAACCCTTTGGTTATGAACGGTTTCTACCTGGAAAACATCATCTTCATCTCGGAGAAAGCGAGTGTCTAACAGAAGAAAGAGTTATAGGAAATGATACACTAGATGAGCTGACAGCTCATCTCCAGCGTCTTGTCCAGATGCTTGCCTCAAGCATCCTGTCTGCAGCAATGGAGCAGTGACAAATGCTTCAGAAGTCAAAAAAATTTTTAATAATCTGCTTATTAAGACAAATAACATCTAAGCCCTAACCAGCAACAATCACCATGTGTTATCCTCAAGAGGAGGCTGTTCTGCTGGGATGCTGGATGTCTCCTTCTGTGATCATCGTCGTCCTTCACCACGTTTTGATCTTGCTCCCTGATTTAACAGTTATGTCTCTTTATCCCTCCATGGAGTAATGCTCGGGCCATTGAATTTTTTTGATTTATGGATACTGTGTATCACAGAGAGGAGCAAAATGATCACTACATGTCCCTGAATTCAGGCTAACCTCTTTGGATATTGAGAGTTATATCATGACTGCAGATCAGCAGCAGAAATGGTTAATAGGCTGGCTTTATGGGCAGCTAATAGCTATCTAACCTAACAGTTAGTGAGGCAAGAACTCATTGGTAATACATCATGGAACTAATAAATTATTTTTATAAAGGCAAGCAATAAAATTGATTTCCATATGGAATTTTTTCTTACTTTGATATTCCTCATGTCACTATCCTGAATCACTCTGAGCTGAAGAATCAAATTTTACAGATTTGGAAATATCCACAGAACCATTTGTGATGACATGAAGGGAATCACTATCTGTTTAAAGTTCCTTCAGCATGTTTGGGTATAATTTAGTTTGTAACACAGTGATATTAATACAAAATTATTGAATCCCTAAAGATCTCAAAGAAAAACTACTTCTACCGAAATCCTTACTGTGGAGAGAGGAATAAACGATCTCATTTCAAGAAAGACTCCTGACAGATGAAGAAAGGCAAATTCATGCAAGGCAGACTTCAGAAAAATCTGAAAAAGCCAATAATGATGAAGAAAATTTGGAGCAACTATATTTAGATTCATAACCAGAACACAACATTCTGTTTTCTGAAAAAGAACTGTGTCCATGAAGACTTACCTTAGGTCTAATGTAATACAGGGTCAATGTTGTTATTGGTTGTCTCTGATCTCCACCTCTCTGAATAGAACTTTTCTGACCAAGAATTCTATTAAAAGATCAGTCGAATGCTGCTTTCAGCCTGAAATCATTATCTTGTTGCAAAGGATCTGTGACCTCAAAAGGAACATTATTCCTTTCTTACACACCCACACCCACGCACATGCACACACAAATGCATAAGTTCTGATATCGTAGGAAGCTTTTATCACTGGTGGGCTTCTCACTTCATTTGAGATCATTCAGTCTTTCCTTCCGTTTGTTTCCCTAAGAATTATCATTTCACTGTGAAAGTGCGTCATCTTTGCAAAGGAAAGCAATACGAGGCGTAAGATGGAAGGGAGTGAGTAGGGAAAAAGGTGGACCTCATTATGGTAAACAGCAACATCTGCATTCAGATTTAAGCAAACAGTGACATGAAGCAATTTAAATCTCAACTGTTGAGCCTGCATGACGCATATTTAGCAACACAACAGGCACAGACCACCCCGGACGCTGCTGCAAACAGAGTCAACATCACTACAAGCGGGACTGCGCAGATGGGAGTGCACATTTCTGCAGGCGCTTTGGCGGACAGAATAAAGGCAGGCCCAGCATTCTGGAAAGCAGAAGCAGGCAAAAGCACTGGGGACCTCTGTAAACACTTACAAGTCATAATTTCACACAGACACTAAAGAAAGGCTTTGCCAGCTCCTTCAGACACTGGATCTCGGTGTTTGTCTCCTTTGCTTCTATGTTAAGGCACAAAGAAATGTTTTTCCATCCCCCACTGTAAATTCAGTAAATTACTAAGTGGCTTATCTGGCAATTGCAGTGTTATGTTCCAGCTGATTGCCGAGGAGGGGTCTGTGCTGCAGGCCACCCAGCTCCAGAGAGCCCTGCAGGCAAATTTATAATGACACGCCTGGTGATGAGAGGCCCCGTGTCTCCCGAGTGCTACGTGCCTGTTTGCTTTTAATGATGAATAATTTGTTCAAGGAAGAAAGAGAAAGTTGAGAAGCCTCAATTTGTAGGAGCTCTCTGCAGCACTTGGTAACCTGTGAAATGCCTTGTTTTTGGAAACCAGGCTTCTACAAGTACAGAAGATTTGTCAGACGCAGTTATCCCTTTGCAAGATGCTTGATGTGCTCAGGTCGTGAGGAGTTCTAGGGAAGACAGGGAGAATTATGTAGCCTTAAACATGGTGCCTCTTATACTCTAGGTATTTTGTGTCAATTTAGGTAATGAAGAGTTAAAGTTCAGTAAACACAAAGACTCCATGGGCAGCTAAGTAAGATTTGAGATGATCGTCCCTTATTCCTACACACCTTAGACATTCAAATTATTTTGCCGGGACTGGGGCTGGTATCTAAGCTGCTAGGGTTTGAAACAAAACTCTTAAACGTGGGAAGATGAGGGGAGAGGGGTCCTTGCCTCTCATTTGCAAGAAGCAAGAATGACAGAGGAAAACGATGTTAATTTAGCATCTTACCGAAGGAAGGATGGCACACTGAAATTTAATTGTGCCTGATATGGCAGATAGAGGTTTGTTTTTTTTTTAAACAGGAAAAGCTTAAACATTTCACAAAATATGCATTCTCTGTGATTATTTGTAAAGCATCATAGATGTACTTGGCATTTTACTGACGGAAACATTAGCAGGTCTCTGCCTCAAGGAACCTATAATTAGAGTATAGCAAGGGAAGATGATGGATAAGAGTGTATGGGAGGACAGGGATACAACAGTGAAAGATCATGAAGATCTTTAGATATACATTTCTAGATTTTTTTTTGGTTCTTTTCATTTAAATGTGATATATTTTAAATCTAGGACTAAGAACTGATTGAACTTCAGCTTTTTTGCTCCACAAACTTTCTTCTTCGTCCCAAACTGGAACAGAAAACTGAAGTTTTGAAATTCCTCAGGAAATAAACACATGCAAGAAAGGTGATCTGGAAACAGCCTCATTGAACTGCCTTACCTTCCGAGGTGGAAGCATTTCTTTCCAGCTTTTTCATTCTGATAAAAAATTACACTCTGACACAAAGAAGTGAAAAAACAGCCTAACATTGCCAGTGTGAAACACTCACCCCCACAGCACAAGGAGGTCTTGAATGTCTGAATGTTTGTTGAAAGTTTTGTGTAAGTAGATGTTCCTGTGAAGTGGTTTGGTGTGGCTAAATAACTTCTAATGGAAAACAGCTTTAGCAGAAATCTTTCAACCAAATCCAACACTAAGACCATGGAAGAATAAGGGGGTAGAATCAAAGAGAAAATACTGGACATAGGATAGTGGTTTTCATTAGACTAAAAAATGAAGGAAAAAAGATGACACCAGAGCAAGTACCCCTTGCGAGAGGCCAAGGGAGCCAGAAGAGCTCTGCTTTTTTCCAGTATTTGAAGAAAAGTCATAACCAAAGCAACTTCCTTAGCAGATGAGAAAGCGAGGACCTCGTGCGTGGCATACAAGATTGCAAAGGCAGTTCCATGAGAGTACTAAGCCCTCAAAAACCCCTCTGTGTGCAAGAGCGGCGAGGGCTGGCCACTTCGAACAGGGCACCGCCATAGCACCAAGGGGAGGCCAGATGCAAAGCACGTGAGGTTGGCATTTCATTAGCCCCTTTAAAATATCAGAGGAGCAGAAATTCATTAGTTTTGCCGTCAGAGAAGGGCCCAAGCAGAAATGCCAAACAGGCACTGCAGTGCAGTGCTGCCTTTGGGGACAAGTGGGCCCATCAGCTCAACCCTGCTAAGAAGAATCTGACCCAAAATTCAGGGAGTCCCAGAATGCCGAAATCCAAGGGTTACACACAGGATACTTGGATCCAATCTTTCATTAAACTCTGTTTCTGATTTTTAAAACTAGCTAGGGGGTTTCACTGAATGCTCCTACCCTCCTCAGCCTGTATATACGGTACATTTCCCCCCATATATTTTTTCAAATGGCTGGCTTGTCCTTCAGAGTCCAAAGAGATGGGCACGTGTCATTTCCTCTAAACTGGTCATATGAGGTGACATCTAAAAGCTTATGCAGTCAGTCCTGAAAGGGAATTGAAAAATGAGCAGGGAGACACATTTCTTTAAGATTATGGCCCTTTCTTGAATGTAAAGAGAACAGTCGTGATGAATCCATACATCCTCTGGGAGGTGAATAGAGATCAGCAACTGACTTCCTAGAGGATACCACTGGCCTGGAGACATTAACAACTTCTGATTCCCAGAAGCATGCGGGAAAACTGAGCAGGCAACAAATTTCCAGATCATTTCAAGTCTATTAATACAGTTCTGAAGCACACAGCTTCCCTCAAACCCATAATTGTGATTTGGAAGTCTCTGGCTGTGTCTTGCACATCAATGAGTCACTCTGTATTTTCCCTCTGCCTAAGAAGCAATCTGACTATGCAGGAATGAGAAAGGCAAAACAACTTTTGATCTTGCACCTAGATGCTCAGTAGAAAATAACCTGGCTTAAGCACTTACTTGATTTGCACTCACAGGAATAAGCCCTTGGGTGGTCCAATGTCACTAGTGGGGAAGGGGAAAGGTGCCCAGTTCCAGGCAGTGAAGACAAATACTGATCTACTGGGTAGATCAGTAAATGTACCCTGCTACAGATAAATTAAACCCTTCCTAAGTGAGATTAAAAGAACCTCCCCTTGGAGAATAAATACAAAATGGCTGTGAGGTACTAACGGGAGAGAACTGCAGTTGTACAGCAAATGCAAGAAATCATTTCAGAAAATATATGGAGAAAGCTGAAGCAAGGGTGTGGAGAAAGGGATGGAGTGTTTGGGCAATCGTAACGAACCCAGTCTTTTTATAGAACCGTGCTCACTCTTTGCTCAGCACGCTAAACCTCTTAAATCTCCACACTTACCCTCCTATCCCCCTGCCCTGTGGTCATCACTGTGGAAATTCTAGCTGCAATGGGAAAGGGTTGTTAACAAGAGGACAGGAGAAGGACTGCGGAAAATATTTAGCTCCCTGGCTCTGGATAAAGCTAATGAAGACCTTCTAAAGCACAGAAAAAACCCAGCTCTGAATAAAACATATGTTTGGCTATCTTTCATCCAGTGATGAATCTCAAATCACTTTTTATATACACATCAGTATGTTCCACCTCATGACACCTCTGTAAAGGTAGGCAAGTCAAGCTAGGAACAAAGCAGCAGACAGCAGTCACAAGCCCTGACACTCATCCTGTGCTGTAATCAGCAAGAGTGCCCCTTTCCACAGCCTCAGGAACACTAATGGAGTATCCGGAAACCTGGAAAGTGGCAATGAATTACTCTCAGCAGGGTAAACTGCATGTCTGCAGAGACAGAATTGTGTTCTGTGCCATTCATAATACAAACAGCATTGAGTCAAA
Organism: Aquila spilogaster; assembly: GCA_024606505.1. Lineage (NCBI taxonomy): Eukaryota > Metazoa > Chordata > Aves > Accipitriformes > Accipitridae > Aquila > Aquila spilogaster. The sequence continues at coordinate 28,189,627 of JANHGO010000044.1, read as the reverse complement.
GGTTGGCAGGCGGCTGTTTTCCTTGGAGCTGTAATTAATATTATCTGAGCAACGCAAAGAGACCCAGAGAGTGCCAGGTGTCTCCTCTTGGCAACAGTCTGTGAACAAGCAGGATATTGGTGCTGATGTTAGGAGCCTTTCCCACGAACCAGGAAATAGCAAAGTTAAGAGGAAGAGGAAACCAGATAATCTTAAGGAGCATCAGTTAATAGTCTGATGCTATAGTGTGTCTCTAAGCGTGGAAGGTGTCAGTAACAGTGACCAACAATCAAACTTGACCTTCTGGCATCTGCTACCACTTAACATTCTTTCTGTAGAGGGCAGATAGCTGCTGTTTGTAAGGCCGAGAGGATGTGGTGAATGGTCCTCATGCCACCAAAGAAATATAATCAGTAGAAGATCTCCCACTGGGAAGTTGGGGTGTACCACCACTGGCAAAATTTCCAGTAGGATTTCTCATCAAGCCAAGGGCTCTTCCTCTGCTGTTCTTACAGCTGCATCGGAAGCCACCTGTTGCCTTGGACACTTCCATTATTTTCCCTCTCTTCTGCCCTAAACACACCAGACCACCCTTTCATATCTGGTCCACTGAGGACCATATTTCTTGGAAATGGCTCAGTCTCTGCTAGAAGTTTTACTGCCAGTAAGCTGAATTCAAACGACCTATCTGCAGATTGAAGTGGCGCCTACGTTAAAAAGAACAAATGTGCATCAGACTATATAAAAAGGAGAGAGGTAGGAGATCTTTTCAGATTGCTTATTATATCTGCCTTCCTCGGGTGTGCTTTCTGCCCTTCTCTGTTGATGTTAGGAGACACGGTCTAGTACTACAGGACAACTAGAGATCTGCACCCATCGGTGCAGCAGTGCGACTAAGTCGCAGGCTTCGCTGCACCAGCAGAAAGCCCTCTTTAATACAGTGACTGCCAAATTGCTTTGCAGAGATTGGAAGAACCAGAGAATACTACGTTACTGTCTCAGATAAAAGTGAACAGATCAAAAATGACAATGTTCTGTGCATCTCATGCTACCAAGCTGGGTTTCTGCTTTGTGCTGCTTGAGTAAACAAGCTCTGTATAAAAGGACCATTTTGATACCACGCTGGTTTCCCCTACAACAAAGTGCTTGAAGCTGAACCAAAAGGCTTTTAACTTACCTCTCAATGTGTCTGCATTGTTTGCGTCTTGCTGTTGCTAACATCTAAAGCAGTTCAGGGAGTGATTCTCCTTCCTCTGAAACTGTTGCTTTCAGTTCCACTTATTTGCTCTGTGGATATAAAGACGTAATCCTGCTAATGGCCAGTTTGCAATGAGACTCACTGGAATTATTTACTTTTCTTAGGACCTTTGGAACACCTTTCACAAGCTTAAACTTCTACCTCTTTTACTCTTCCCACTGAGCAATAACTTGCTAATGCATGACTAAAGAAAAATACTTTCCATATGGGATCAGACTTAAAAGGCCCTGGAGAGCAAAAATATTGATCTTGTGAACTATCAGCATTCAGAATTTCTACCAACTACATCAAGCAGTGCTTAGCTCCTCTTGAGACCAGACTCCAAGATTAATCAGCAACAGCAACAACAAAACTCTACAAAAATGAGAATATTGTGCTCAGCTGTCTTGGGGATGGAAGACACAAGTTCTGCAAATTCCATAACTGGACCTTGAATATAAGTAACCTATTCCTCTCCATTCACTGGCTTTTCCCCTTCCCTTAGGTCTTCTGAGTCACGACTCACTGAGCTTTGGCCTAAACTCTAAATCAGTAAAGCTTCTTTACTATTTCTCTGTGGTCTAGTAAAGTTCAGAGGTAGCAAAATAAAGACAAATTCCTAGCACTGTTACTTTCTTCTGTTTAAAGAAGAAAAAAACCTATTTTAAACATGTCTGATTTCCCTTTATCTGTGAAGAGCTGGTATTTGGCAGGACCTATGATACGAGGAAGCACCAAGTGAACAAAAAATTTAACCTCATATAGCTTCCCATCCTCCTTCTTCTGTATTATTTCCATTAATCAGGAGTGGAAAATGTAAATATTGGTTTAGCTACTGTTTCTACACTTTCCTGCAACCTCCTATAGGTTTTCCAGAGTGCAAGCTGTGCATCAGTAGACCTGACCTGCTTATTCTGGATGTGATCCTAAACTTTCCCAGAGCTCTAGAATATGAATCTCAGAGAGGAATGAAAATACTTTTCAAGGAATCAGTGAATAAAGGGGCATAGTAAGTGTTCTCTTTTCTAGACAAGACTGATTGTTTTATGGGTCCACTGGCTGCCATCAGACTGGTTCACTCACAGCTTCCAGTTAAGAGTTCCAGTTATACTGGTTCAGGCTTTTTCCTTCCACATGCTCCTAGCATCCTTCAGGTGCAATAAGGGAGCCAGGATATACCTTTCCTCATGGGTGGCAAAGACAGCAAGTACCATTCTGACCAACCACAGATGCATCACAATGTTAACTTCAACTCCTTGCCCAACACCATCCTCTTCAGAGATGGATGAGCAGGTCCTGACATAGCTAGTGCTGTGCCCAAGCCACAAAGCCCTCAGCCAGTTGCTGAAGCAGGTCTGATTCCGTTAAGATCTTCTTTACGCAAGTGGTCAAGCCACCTGTTGTTTAGCACTTATGCTACACAGTATATGGTTTATAACAGATGGGTCTTATTAGACAGCCAGAAGCTCTGTAGTGCGCATTCCTAATATCCCAACCTCGATACTTGTTAAAATCATTAATTCTAACTTTATGCAACAACAAATTATGTAGGACAGCTGTGCTGGCAGCACAGTAATTTGTGTCAACCCCCTATGGTCACATTGAAAAAAGTGATCTAGGAATGCATATGCCAAAAAAAGACAGTGATTTTCTACTGGCACGTTTTAATGAAGGTATCATTAACGTGGCCAGTGATTGGTATCATCTGGGTGGAAAAAAAGGAGCAGCACTTCTGTTGCCTTTCATTCCTGTTGCCAGGATTCTGCAATCATATCTCAATAATGTCAATTTGCTGGCAGCATTAATGTTGTTGAAAATGGCCCCCCATGAACTCTTAAAGCACCTTGTATTTAGCCGTGTTCTTCAAGGGTGCAGCAATGAGAGGAAAATATGTATTACTGCTGATCAGATAATGTGACATTCCTGGATTATGACTGTCATTCCATGCGTCAGGCTTCAGCAGGTGCCATTTCACCATGTGCTGCTTTTTGTAAGCCAGCTGTTGGGAGGCAGAGAGGTCACTGACTATTATCGGCAAAATGCTAGTTGTTTCACTTCAAGCGCAAACCTACACACGCTGCACAATCAGGCCTGTAACAGACATTGCCCTCAGTGCAATATGGACTGTCTGCATTTCCAGAACAGGCTCCCAAATGCCCAAAATATCATACATCCACTCTATCAGTAAAAGAGTTTCATCAAAAAGGCAAATGGTGTCTTCAGCAATGTCATGCAATTTCCACATGCTACAGAATCTCTGTGCAATTAGTGATCTCAAATATACTGGGGTAGCTACACAACTACATTAAGTGGTCAGGTAATTTCACCAAATAAATACAAAAAGTTTGGTTCTCCTCTCATTTTAGCTGTGTAAATTAGGAGGAACTCTGTTGGATATGCACTGTCGTAAAAACCTTGTGAAAGGAGAATGAAGCCCTGGAATTTTTCTTTACGCATTTGCTGATGTCAAAGAAATTCATAGCAGCTTGCGCCCAGCTGCCCCCTCTCCTGAGCTCCCCAAGCCTGGATGCAGAAAGGGCTCTGGACCAGTGGTGGTCTTCTACTGTGCTGTGACTGGAGAAGGTTTCTAGCACCTTCTGGCCTGCAGCAATGTGTTCAGTCTTCAGCTTACCCTAGAAATACCCCCAAAAACCAGGGTCATCAGCAGAGGGCTGCATTATCTGACACAGGTAATTAGGAATCAAGTCTCCCTATGGATCACCATATCCAGTCCTCTTACTCACAGGGTACTCATGCAACACAGTCTCTAAGGAGTTAACACAGTATCTGCTTTCTTCTCCTTCTTCTTCACAGCTGACAGGGCATAAAACACTTTCCTTGCCCTGCAGCAACTCCATTTCTACACTAAAAATCCCAAAGCAACACCTTCAACATACCACAGGAAGACAGACATAAGCGGATGTTACAAGTTTACTCATATCTTGGGTGCCATATGCTATACGGTAATATTTTGGGCTTTTCGAAAAAGCGTTGGTTTTCTACTTTTTTAATGTGTGTGAGGAAGTGTCTACCACCAAGTAACGTCACTCCATTGAGATGGAAGCAACAGGTCCAAGTATTCCTGCAGAATAAACATTTTGGTCTATATCGGGTATTATATCACTTATTCTATTCCGCTGTGATGCAACAGGCACCGAACACCCAGCTCTGCCACAGACTGATGACACAATGTGAAAGATAATGCTGGAAGAAACCTGATGAGTTAAATCCCACTATAACCACGTCATTTTCCATTACGTCGGGTCCGATTCCAGACAGCATGATCACATGCAAGACAAAGTGACAAGCTGCGCCGAGCTGTAGCCTAATGCAGAGTGACAAAATTACAAAAGTCCCTGAAACAGATTTCAGGAAGCTGCTTGTTGGAATGGTGAGTGGAGGAAGGTGGTAATTAGCAGATCTGCGGCTCACCATGGACTCTGTTCAGCTGTCACTCACCCACTCACGCACTCCTGGGAACTTGTGGAAGACATTCCTGTCTCTTGGGGATAGCATCCCTCCACGTAATGTGCAAATGGGCATCTGTGAAGGAAACTCTTCCGCTTCACTGTTCCTGCAAAAGCAGAGGGCTCCTTGTCCCTAGCCAACCAATTCCAGATCTGCCCAGTGTCAGGAGGAGATTTCTCCTCATAGTTATAAATCTGAATCCCAACCAAAGATCATGTCAGATTTCAACATCAGGGTGCTGAGTGGTCCATAGAGAGTTAGTATCATGTCGTGTGACAATTTTCTGCTAGACTGATTTTCAAATTGTTATAGTTTGACTATATCCTTTAGTTTTTTACTAAATATAGTACTAGTGAGAGAACTGTATATTTCATCTAACTCACCTATCTCTATTGTACCAGTTATGCATAGAACACATGCAAGTTACAGTAATTCACGCTCTCTTCTTTGCCTTGCTAATCTTATATAGTTTAGATAACAAATGGATGATTCCTCAAACTAAAGCAGGAAGCCCAGTTTTTGCTCTTATTTAGCTGTAGTCTCCTTTCCTAACATAAGAAACGTCAGTTCACCTTCAGTGATGATGGAAGACTGTGTGTGGTTTTTAAGAGGGCTGTTTGAAACCTTCCAAACTTACTTGTTAAATACCAACAAGTAATCCCACAACTTGAAAGACTAGTCTCTACAGTCTAGATCTGGATTCCTAGATAAAAAGGGAGGCCTCAAAGTATTTCCTCATCTTTGAAATACCTATGTGCACATACAAGTATGCAGATACTCTCATGCAAATGGAATATATAAAAGAAACACACAGTTTTAGAGCACATTAAACAGTTAAGTTTCAGTAAAAACTCTGCAAAGAATCTTTTTATGTGGTGCAAAGAGAAGTCCCCATTTTTAATTATACATTCTCTCTGTAGCAGTGATCCAGTGATTCAGAGATACACACAGATCTCCAGTCCCCTTTCATACTTTCTGATTTCCAACTAATAAGCAGGACAGTACATCTCATGGCTAAGAAAGCTTTTGTAGCTAGAGTAAATCTAAGAGTCAGGAGTGAACTAGCACCATATCTAGGTGCAATGGATATTGTTGCAGTGTTACCAAAACTTGTGGCTCTAATCCCAAGTGTCATATGCTACCTTAGTCCTAAATTCCCGGATCCTTGAATTAGAAAGAAATGTTAATGGTTGTAAAAGAAATCCCAAAACCATGAACTGAGAATGAATTAAAGGCTCAGAAATCATAAAAAAGACACAGGTGTATTTTTGAAAATCTAATGAATTTTAAGTTGGCCTCAAGGTTTGTGAAAGGCTGGTGCTAGCACACTGCTATGGTGATACAAGGAGATGAAGTAAGGTTGCAGAGACTCAGCAGAGACCCTTTGAAGGGTGTGACAGGTAGGCTGATGTCATTCCCACGTTATGCGAAATGCAGAGAAAATAAATCTAATAGTTTAATACTCAATCTCCCTGCCTAGAGCAGGAGAGCAAGACAGCACCTACATGGGAACACTAGAGGGAGCAAAGACAAGAAAGCAGATGAAGAGGAATGAAGACAGGAAAGGAAAAGCCACACCAGTTTCTAAGATAGCTTTGAAGAGGAGGGGGAGGGAAAGGAAAGTTTTGTGTTTCTTGTGCCTTGAGCACTGCATCAAATTTACTGAGCGTAGAAACAAAAAGATAGTCCTTTCTAAATGTGTACGACAGAAAGGGACCAGCTGGATTCTCATTTTGCACATATTATTAAGGATTCAGGTTCTTCAGGTCAAACAGTCCTCATTCACAGCCAGGTAAGCACGTTATTGGGGATGGCTTTGCCCAGGTTCAGCTGCTCTTCTGGAAAAGCTGGATTCCAGCTTACTCCCCTGGTGCTGCATCTTGAGGGGAAGCAGGAATGGAAGAAAGCAGTCACACATTTTGCTGTCTTAGTGAGCTATGCAGTCACGACTCATGCCCAGAAAACAGATCCATCCTATCTGGTTCTTTTTCATTTTTGGGCTGGAACTTCCTTAAACCACCCCAGCTAGTTCAAGGCTTTCTCGCTAGTTTCCTCCAGTCAAAATAAAAACCGCTATACATCCCAACCATGCTTCTCTTTAAATCATCAGAATATGACAGAGCTGCTCTTTCCAGTTTAATTCTCTCCCCTTAAAAGTTATTAGAAGTTATTAGCACTTCAGGAGTCATTTTACAGCTTTGTGCTTTGATCCTCTGCTTCCACAAGTCAGTTCCCACTGAGCTGCTTCATAACTTGTTTAATAGTTAATTTGTTTGGACATCATTAAAAGTATTAAGGCTCCAGGCAATGAGGACATGCCAATTACTGTGTCAAGTGATTTAATTCTGAGGGGGGCAGTAGGAAGCAGTAGTTTAAACGGCTTAAAGGCTTGTACCTCTTGCCACTGAGAAATAGGAAGAGAAACTGATCTGTTCAGAAAGCCTGCTGATTTAGGTTCAAAGAGGTGTACTTCTGGATCATTTATTTTGGGTGCTCAGCAGATGCTGAGACATGAACTGTGCATGTGAAATACCAGCTTAAGCGGCTCTGTCATGATGAAGCCTGCCTTAGCTCCTAATAAAACTTAAAACCACTACAACAGAAGGTTGGAAAAACAGCCTTCTGAGAAGTGGCATTTTGACAGGATTCTTTTAAACCATTAACTTTTGTTTGCTGGAGCTTTCCTTGCAAAGTACTGGATCTGCATCCCAATGCACTGCAGTTTTATATAAAATTTCTCAGTGCCACTTATTACTGCAAAAATATTCTGAAAAAGTAGGTATCCAGACTTGTCTACTCTAAGTGCATTCTCCTGGCATTTAACAAAGTCTTTGGAAAGGCTTTACCCCTGTCTTAGCTATACCTTATTATATTAATATTTTTTATTATTATTATTATCAGTAGAAGTAATAATAAATAATAATGTAGTATACCACATATTAACAGCCACCTATTAGTTATACTCCACACCCTTTCAGGGAGGTGACACTTATACCAACAAATTGTGTCCTTTTGTGGCAAACTTAACCCAATTTCCCAACAGTCCAAAGGCTCCTTTTGCTGGTACTAATTCTACCTTTAGTAGAACTGTGCAGCTTGGCAATATTAAAGTCAGCAAAACTCTCAAGTAGAGATTCATTTTTCAGGTTTAAAAATGCATACACTAGGGAATCCTCATAAGGTCAGCCCTGTACTAGCACCACTTTGCTGAGATAGGATTACAGCCTTCCCTTGCTGGCAAAGAGCTCCAAGGCGAATGAAACTGCACCAGTAAAGCTGTACTTTGTACAAATATAATAAAACTATCTGCTTGAGGAAAACACACACAACAAAAAGACGAGATTTACTGGCACATGGGCTTTGGCATCGCACACCTTTTCCTGTTCTTGAATGACACAGTTATCAGGAATCTACTGTGCAGACCTGACTTTAGCTACGCCAGTAAAACCCACTATTTTTCCAGCACGAATGCAACTGTGTAGGAGTTTCTATTGGCAAAATTAAAAGAATAAAAAATCATACCACCGAGTGACATGGTACACAAATACCACTTTCAAGTTAGCTACACGTAACAGCTATACAAAAGACATTGACAGGTTTTGAGTGGAGAGTTCAGGCATCCAGAAAATACAGTAGCATCTGGTGTGTGGATCAGTAGGAACAAAGCTTTTCAGAATAAAACTGAAAGGGGGAGAAATGCTAGGGTCTGCGAAATATAACAAGTGGTAGATGCACAAATGAGCCAACAAAACTTTTCACAAGCTAACAACACTAGCACAGGTGTGAAAGTACTTTTTTTTTCCCCAAGGATGAGGGATGAGGATTCCAAAGATGAGGAAATGGAATTGTGAATACACAGAGACACATGCAAACACATAAACTCAAAGGCTTATACAGATATAAGTAAGGTACATACATCTAGCACTTGGGGATAAAAATCCATTAAAGCTCCATATCTAAACAGCAACACAGAAGTTTTAGACCAACTGTTGGGGGGAAAAAAAAACAACAAACAAACCAGAAATGGATCAAAAACTTGTCACACTTGTTACGTTTCCCAGGGTGATAGGCACTGCTGTGGAAGGAAAACTGGAAATTTCCTGCCGCAACACACTACACACCATGTAGCAGACCTGAAGGCAACTGGCCAGAAATTCTACTTTAAATGTGTTCATTTATCACACAGCAGAAAGAGCATGTAGATTCAGAGTGGAGATCAAACTGGAATGAAGGATTCAGATGTCCTCCCATCCCTCTCTTACAAATACCCAGGCTTAGTCCAAACATTTTGTATTTGTAGTCCTGTTTCATTAGGTGGTTGTCTGCATATGTCCCTCTAGAACTGTCCCACTGGTCATAACTTCTGAAGGCATTGGCCAGTTCAAATCCAATTTCAGAAAGGCTCCGAGAAAATCATGTTTCATGAAAAAAAAGAGGCTGGACAGAGCAAAGAAACAGTAACAGTCTCCTTACAGCAACCTCTTACAGGAAAGAGGTTTTTGACTAAGAGAACAAAATCAGTGTCACTCATTTGCAACACACCTGATGACTCACACGTGTGGGGCATGAAAATGCCCCCCTTGACTTAAAAAACTATCCACAGAAATGTGGTGTAAGATTATATTGTGGCTTAAATGACCTTGAATACAAATAAAGCACTTCAAACAGAACCTGGTAAAACCACAGTATGACCTCATCATGTATTTCAAATCTGTTTCTAAAGTCCCGTTTGGAGCCCTAAACCAATACCTCTTCTACAGTGGTCAAATTCAACATTAATTCCACTTGTGCCTAGAAATAAGGAAAATCAGGGAAAGTATTGTTAAGAACTACTGTGATGGAATGCTACTGTCAGAACCTGAAGCATGTCACTCCCATTCAGAGCCTTTCTCGGTAACTTACAAATATGCATGATAGTATCTTTTAAATACCTACTGAAATGAGACACTTCCTAAGAAAGTCACTTTCTTTTTGATATATATGCACATCTATCATAACAAGGTAGCACATGCAATTTGTGAGTTTCCAAAACTCATCTCTCTGGCCATATTTTCTCTTCCCTCCAGCTACAATTCCTGTCCCAGGGTATAAACCAAGCACTGAGTCTTCTGCAGCAATCAAGTATCAACTTCCAGAATCTCAGTTCCAAAGGCAAGAGGTTCACTTCAGCAAAAGCACAGGAAACATCCCACACTGCTCAAAGAACACTTTAAAAAGCCTATGTATGTAGTATTTGTTACACATCACGGACCAAGTTGTGTAATGATCCTCAGTTCTCATCCCATTCTAGCAGAGATTGTCTCAATGACATCACCATAACCTTGACCAGTCTAAAGCTGCTTATGTTTGCAGGATATGTTATCATAGATGATGAAACCCATACTAGAGGAAGATAAATCTTCAAGCCAACAAATTGAGCTAGATAGACAGTGCTGTATACTGGGCAAAACATTCCTCTTGGCTCTTCCTGCTCCTGATCAACTTGTATTCCACTGCCAGGAGCAACCCGGGATGAGCAATTTGACCACTGACCACCCATTATTAAATGGGAGATTCATAAAATACCTAAACCGCTAGTCATTGATTTTTATGCCTTACTACAGTATTATATCTAATGATCTTTCTCAAGCAGTTAAACATATTGCCCTGCCTTTTGTGTCAAGATTATGAGATAAAGAGAAACTAATCAGTTTTCATTTACACTCTATGTAAGTATGAATAAACAAAACAGAAGTACTGTAAGATTAAAATTTGCTTAACTGAAGAGGTGTCTTAAAATTTTGTTTGTTTCAAAGTAAATAAGTAAAACCTACAAGTTCCTATTTACTAGACCTGTTCCTTGTAGTCAAACATGCACCTGCTTGCTTTAATGATTATCACCCATTTTTGGCATTTTGTCTTTATTTAGCATGGCAGAGCCTACACAGCTATCAGAGTGGGAGCTGGATTCCGTTCTGGCCCAAACACGATGAACAGAGCAGTTAACCAAATTCCGATCACAGCATCTCTCCTGCTGGTAACGTTTGAGCCAGCAGAGCTCAGTTTGACTCTCAGATCCCACGCTGAGCTTGCAGCTGGCAATTACGAAGAACCCCAACTTTCTATTTATGAAGTGAGAATATCGGATAGAGAAGCCACTGAGAAACCACAACCATGGAACCCCATCAAGTTACTGTTAGGATCACTCACAGGCTAGAGCCACAAAACACCTCAAAGCAAATGTTTACACTTTCCTCCATAAAATGCAGTGGGGAAAACAGTGGGAGGAATATAGCAGGCCAAAAAAGATGACATTTGTGTAAATATCTGCCTCCAACCACTCAGTTCCTAACCTTGCAGGATTTCAAAGTCCATAACTTCTTTTAGCACACCAGCTGCTTCTCCTTCAGAAACGGTGACAGCAGGCAGTGTGAAAATGACATGACTTGGAGACATACCAGTTTTATTTAAAAACAACATTTATATATATTACACACAATATCCCAAGTTAAAAGAACATTATCGAAAATGCTAAGTCAAATAGTCAAAAGTTAAGAAATTCCAGAATTAAGATCGCCTATGCAATCTTAATTTGAATCTCTTGTGTTATGCAGTATGCTACCACCTTCAATCACATTGTCACGTACTATTTTTTCTGCAGGACCCTTGCCTTGTTCAGTGTAGAGGGTGGATGATTCTCAATTAATGAGCAGCTATTCAGTATTTGTTTTCTTCTTGTTGTTTAGTGTGCAGCCCATTTCTGATGGCTTGCCTCCACAGGGGGTTACTCAGAAACAGTTGAACAACTCCCTGATTGAATGCGTTATTACAGAACAAGATCATTTAATCTCTGCTCAGTTTAACCCCCTTCACCAAACTCAGACTCTACTCTGAGCGCATATAATTAATTTATTCATGGCTTTTCTAAGGTTTACAGTACTAATACATTTTTTATGAACTTATTGTCCCAACGCTTCCATTTTATCTAGACTGACTGGTGAAAAAATTATTAGAAAGTTTCTGTGTTGTAAAAGTATTCATTAATTTGGGATATCCAATTTAGAAAATGAGAGCATGCTTTTTGTAGAGTGCTTAGCATTATATGGTGCTTTAAAAGCTGAACACTCAGGTCGAGCTGCAGCTCTAAGTATATGGTGCTGTTGCAGATCAGATACCGCCTCAAACCGAGTATCCAGAAAACGAGGAACATTCAGTTAATGAACACTTCAAAAAAGGTTTCATTTGCAGAAACCTGGCATTAGAATCACAGTAGTAAAGGCAGAAATTAAATCAAGTTTTCCAAGGCTGCATTTAGCTGCATTAACAATGAGATCTACTGACATGGTTATCAACAGAATAAGCAGTGCAAATGCACCCAGATCCACAGACCCGAAAGAGTCAAGTGCCAGACCAGAAAGATAGGGGAAGAGAGGGAGAAGCACCCACAGTTACCAGTATAAGGGGACTCGCTACTCTCCTTCCATCAAAACCAATGTCAGACGTACTCTTGTATGTCACCTACCCTGTTGAGACCACCTCCTTTTTTCCTGCACTTTAAATCATTGGTATATATTTCCAAACTTCTGCAACCATTGAAGCTGTGTAGGAGAGTCAAAGACTTTTTTACAACATAGCCTGCCAGGCTTCCGGTTTATCACTAAACTGGTAAGCTTTATGTGGACCAGTGCAAGAAGGGATGAGACTCTGTCAGTGGGCTTCACTTGTTTTAGTTGGGAGGAGAGGAATGGCAAGGGGTCTCTGGTTCCACACCAGGTTGTGGAGGGGTACGCGTTCAGAGCCCATTGCCTATTTCCTTCAGGTCCCCTTCTTTTCCATCACTGCCAAACTGTCTCTGCTCCAGTCCTGTCTTCACATCTGATTCTTCATCCTGTTTTCCCATTTTCCTCACCAGACACTACCAGTGCCCACATTCCTGTTCTAGTCTCTGCAGTCACTCCCATACCAGCTCCTGGACCCAGCTGCTTCCCTCCTAGGTCCTCCCCAACCAGTTCGTCCCCCATCTTGGAGAAGCACATTCCCTAAATGAGGTGCTCCTCTGGTAAAGCACAGCTTTTCCACCTTCCCTGTATGTGCTGGCTCCCCACCCTAATCACCCTTTACAAAGCCCTTAACTGAACGCAGTGTTTCTTCCCTCCCACTCCCAGTATCCTTGCTGATCAGTCCTGGGTTATCCTCACCTCACCTCCAAGTACAACTCAGCCTGCCCAGTTCCAGAGTTACAAGTCCTATCCACTGCATGGTCTGTGGGGATGAAATCTGCAGGTGCTTGGGCTTAAGGGTAGGCTGTCCACATCGCTCTAGAAAATCTAGTTTCCTGAGCTTCCTGATACTGCGCAGAGTTAACATTCCTAAATTTGGGTTCTCCCTTCAACTGCCCTCAAGGAGACTCTGTCTGCCATGATCTGTAGGAGACTAGCATGTTTATCCTCACAGGCTAACAACTTTTCTGAGCAACTCATAGTCTGTACTGCACTTATAACTGGCCAAACTCAGGGAATTTTTAATAAACAAATAAAGAGGGGAAAAAAACCTAATGGTGACAAATTTCATCACTCCATCAGCTGTTAGTTCCACACCTCAGGACTAGAAGCACTAATACCTTCGAGTGAAAGACTAAAAAACCCTGAGATACACACAGCTGACACAGCATTACACGTTTGGTGAATTGTCACCAAACAATTGTGACTGAAAAATGGAGCTTAAGCAAAAAGCTTGAGGAAACCTCAGGAACAGAAGAGCTACCTGATGATAATTAGTCAAGTGACATGACATCTTGCACTCAAATGGATGAAGCTCTTCTGTTTGTTCGTCTGCCTCCAGGCATCAATGTACAGAACCGTATCGCCTCTGGCAGAAATCATGAAAGCAGCAGGGTACAGGGCAGGGTACACAGAAGCCCATGGCGCGGCACAGAAGAATAAGGGACACTGACTTAGTGGGAATGAGAGTTAAGGGAGAAGAGGAGGTATACAGATCTTTTGGCGTGGGAAGAGAGAGCAAAGACAGATGCACAGGAAAGCGGAAAACACCAGGTTTCTGGTTGCAGACTGTCCCTGAAGTATAAGAAGAGAGAATGGGCTGGGAAGGTGGCACACAGATTACTGTGGGCAGAAGCATTTAGCAGGAACAGCTAGTTCAGGCTTCAAAAGAAATGATGCAAGTGACTAGAAAACAAACACACAGCTGCTCTCCAGAAACCTAAGAGAATTAGGGTGTTTTCAGCCCTCTTTGCACCTGATTAAATCTGGACTCCTCTCAGGCTAGTGCAATCAGCACAACCACTAAAGCACTGTGTGCCCATCAGCACAAAGGACCTTACACTGGAAACTGGCCATGACTTAACAAGCTTCTCCTGCCTAAAATAAGCCAAAATGTTAAACCCACTCTGTGTCCTAATATATTGATGTGATGGTAGCAGCAAGACAAAAACATGGAAAAGTGGAGTTCATAGTGACCAGTTTAATCCCTTTTCCAGTATTCCCATCCCAGAAAGCAGCTCTCTGCAGAAGAGCCCAGCTCCTATGCCTCCTGGCTGGCCTTCCAGGCAATCTCTGCAGGAAGGGAGGCAGCTGCTGCAGTTTCCCTATTGAAAGAAAATGAGAGACACTGTTAACCTTAGGTTTGCCAACTGTTGAACAGGGCCTTCTTATGCTCTGAAAGCTGCTGTATTTCCATTTTAAAAGAAAATCACAGGTGGAAAGAACGAACCTCAGATGCAAAACACAGGAGGGTATGTATAGCACATGGAAGTCCACTTACAAGAGTACACATCTATTTCATGAATGGGAGATACTGTCCAGGGACACGATTGGTGTTTAAATTTAACTAGTGCTCTACCTGAGGCAAGAGAGGCAACAAAAGAAAATCCAAGAAATGACAAGGTTGGTGCTGGCAGAGATCTATTCTGGGATTACTCGGGGTCATTTCAAAGAACACGTCAGCTTCTTTAACAGTTCTGACCTTTGCAATACAGCAGTGTAAAACAAGATGTACCTATCCTACATGCATTAGAATGCTTTTACTATATTTCACGTTTCCAGAATGTTCATTATCTGATTCAAGCGGTTTTGAGATTTTTGATCTGGTAAAGAAACACATTGGCTCTCTAGCCACTAGTGCTAGGACTAGAAATTTACATAGAAATACACAGAAGGAGTTGACCTCAGTGGAAAAAACCAGATTTATATTGCTGTTGCTGAACCAGAATTTATTCCTCACCTAGTAGACATAAAACAAGAACTGTTTCATGGAACGAAAACAAAAGTCACTATACAAGATCAAATATGTTGTCTATGTAGCCCAGGATTCTGACACTGGTCAGTCTCAGATGCTTTTAAAAATGCTTTTACGCTTACAGAGAAAAATTAATACAGGAAATCTGCCCAAAAGGGAATTTCCTCTTTACATGTGCTGAGTAGTGTGTGTCTTACAACCACAGGCCACAATAAAAACATACTGCTTATAATTATGGATGCTCTCATTCCCACATGAACATTGGCACCTTTACTGAAATCCTTCAAGGCTTTCAACCTCAGTGCACACTTGCAGAAATGAATTCTACAGGAGAAGAGTGCTACGTACAGAAGCTTTTCCTTCCATTTATATTATCTGTAATGCCTCTCAATTTCACTGAATTTGTCCTTACTCTCAAAAAATTGCAGAGATTCATTAGGAATTTCTGACTTACTTCCTCAGTTTCATTTATTTTATATACTCCTACCATACCCCCTCTTGCCCACCTTCTTTCTGGAATAAAGAATTCCAGGACTGTGAGTCTTCTTCAGGAGCCATATCATAGATACCCATGTACAATGCTAGTGGAACAGTCTAATAATTCCCACCAATAATGCCTCTGAAATCTCAAAACTCATTCCACGTTTTATGATCAGGCTGCATTCAATTAAAATTAGTGATACTGATAGATGTAGCAGCAGTACAAGGGTAAGCCATTTTTACATTATGTGCTCATCCAGGAATAGACTTAACTGATTTTTTTATTAAGTAAATTTTATCTCTCCTAATAAAATCAAACCTTCTGGTTAGGATTGAAGAGAAGAACAACAACACACAAGCACTGAAACTTTTTGCATAATGTGATTTCATTTCATTATGTTTGGCTATAAATTTTGCTCTTCCCCTGCAGTCAATACTTATAACTTTATCAAATGAAGAGGAATTTGATGGCCTGGCTTTGATGAGAAACTTTGCTTTTAATAATTCTTTTTTTAATGCATGCCTGCTCAGTTCTAAATCAGGAAAGCCATATTGCTTTCTCACTGCACCAAGGTGAAATGGTGACCCATTACACATAATGGACTTGTTTCAATCTCTACATAATGAGAATAGCACCTTGACAACAACATAGGCATTGAAGGTAGAAGAGGAGAAAACATTACCTTGGGAATAATCTCCTTGTATCACACACCTACATTACAGTGGTATCTGATGTGCTTTAATTTGTCATTGTTTGTAGTTTAAATTTCTAAGAGAAAGAACAATCTGGAAGTGTGAAAAATTACTAATTATAACATTTAAAATAGAAGCAGCAATGGAAATGTCAACAATCTGACTGGGACATCAGAGATTTTTGCAATGATGAATAAGGAACATTTTACTGCAGACTGGGAGAGAAGTTTTGGGCCATTTTTCAAAGCCTGAAGAACTTCTCAAGGAATAACAAATGTTCATTTTTCTTCTAGCCCTTCAATTACTGTCAGAACATACTGTGGTCTTTCTAATGGCTCCCATGAACTTTGAATAGCATTCATTGTCAAGAGATCATAAGCACAAAGATACTTTGGTTTAAGTCCTATTGAAATCAATGCGAGTTGGGCGTTTGTATGCCACTGCTGCTTTGGATCTGTAGGCTTAACCATGATATCAAGTACTTACTGAACCACTGATTTTCTAGGAAGCATAAGTCTTCCTGGAGGAGACAGGGCTATATCATATACATACTGTTCCTGTAGTTGGTTAACAGTCCCCTGACACAGCCATAACCTTCAAACTGACTGATATAGCTTCTGACCAGTTACGAGCCTTGAAATAGAGAAGATTCAGGAAGTGGCAAATTTGATAGCGTGAGAAATTTCAGTGTATTAGTCATAGTGGATTAAGAACAAGTATTTGAAAAAAGATTCAATGTAGCATAAAAATATATTAGAACATTTTCTGACATTCCTTATTGGCTTACTTATGAGTTCATAAGGAAAATGTTGGGGAGAGTTAAATATAAATAAAAATGGAGGAAAAACTACTCTCGCACTAACACAGACTGGTAGAAATTTGTATTCCCAGGTCTTTGCATATGTATATGTATGCATATATATATAAATATGTATGTATACACACACATTATATATAGCTTTTTCAGTTGACGTAAGATACTTCAGTAAGAAGCTGTGTATAAAAAGAAATATAAAAGGAAGTTTTATGAAATGCATAAGACAGAAAACTTCAGTCAGTAAGAAAAAAAGAACTTGGGGATGAAAATATAAATAAGGGCTAACCAAACCTGTAAAAACCTTTGTTACACTTGTTATCTTATCTTCCATCGCTAGCTGGCAATACAGAGAAATTATTAAAAAATAAAACCAAAGAAAGTATCTCAAACTATACCTACAGAGGAATGGATGGCATCTCTGTCAAAAATCAGGCCTCTGCACACTTGAAATGGAAGTTACACATAAAGGTCAGTCTCCAGGTAATAAAACCCAGGTTCCCTTCCAGACTAGCTCAGAAATATACTATTTTCAAGTTTAAAGCACAAGGACAGGTTCTAGCTGTGTTTTACTGCAATACAGGCATGCTGAAAAATGTAAAGTGTTTTTTCTCCACTCCATTGATTTGCCCTATAAAAAGAACCAATTGCAATTGCAATTCTTCTCCCCTCCAGTGTAAGCAGCTGCACTTCCCTGATTCCTTTAAGAGACCTGCAGGAAGCAGGGAGCCTGGAATAGGCACAGGCTACCCCTTTGCACCCCAGGCTGGGGAAATGAAAGCAAGGAGCATAAAGTTATACTCCACAGATAACACAGCAAAGAACTGCATTGCACACTAAAGGATTCAGTTACATATTTTGATCTACACTAATGTGAAGGTTGCTTTTCTTGATGTGTTATCCTGATTGATATCATCTCTAATCCAGAGGCACTTCATTAAGAAGTTGCCAAGAATCAACATTTTGACTGTTTCAGCCTTTAACTGCCAAAGCTGGTTAATTTTTCTGCAAACTGAAGGAAGGATAGTCACTCTGTAGGCAGGTGCAACTGGTTTGATGACTGTTTGAGTCATTTTTGGGTGTGCAGCAGACAAGCTCTCCTGTCGTTTTGTACTAACTGGACACATCAGGCCTCTTGGCTTTGTTGTGGCAATCCACCTGGTTACTCATTTCCCCTTCATCTGGTATCATGTTTTAGGATGGAGCTTCTTTTGGGCAAGATGCTTCTGTAAGCAAAGGAACAAGATAGCCTACTTTTCAAAGCTAATTTCTTTTTCAAAGTGTGGACATGAGGAAGGTGGCAGGGGGTGGGATGTGACTTAAAAGCAGATGGAAATGCAGAAGAACAGTTGCTTAGCACCTATAAAAGTCAGGCCCACTTCTTCACAAGCTATGTATGTATTTAGGTACCCATATTTAGGCACCCGCATTTGAGTTTTGGCCTCTAAATAACCTAAATCCATCACAGGTTTTTTTGGAATGTGCACTTGATTAAATAAACAAAGATACTAAAAGTCGTAAGAATCATGCTGTGGTCATGGCAGCAATCAGCTCTTCAGCACTCAGGGGCAGCTTTTGTATTACCTATGCTCCTGTTGGGAGCTTTGTCATCTATTAATGAATGAAAGACAGAAATCAGAAAAAGGCGCTGTAAAAACTTAATTCCACAATAATTTCTCAGCCAGTGGGACAATAAGAGATCAGCCAGCAGCCTTCTTGCCTTTGTCTGAGCAAGAGATGCGAATTAAAGATTGGAGTCAGAAGCAATTATTCAACCATTTTATGTAGGCATGTGTATGTTTTGGAATGGGTCTGTAGCATCTATTTCTCTTGGACTGAATCGATACAACAGGGCAGGGCACAGATAGGCAGCATTTCAGAAATGTAAAAAAAAAAAAGCCTGTAGAAATGCTAGATTGACAGACAAGAATGTGCTCAAAAGCACTGGGAAGCTGGAAACCTTTCTTTTACATTCTGCTCTATTTATTACTCAATTAGAAAAACTCACCTGATAAAAGGAGCAAGAAATTACCCCGCTTAATGACACAGATAAGAGAAGAAAACAGAAGCATTTAATTCCCATAAGCATCTCTTGTCTTTTGTCTCAGCCTGCTTTTTATGCCTGGATTATGCCAACACTATTAATCTTTGTGTCTGTGACTAACTCCTGGGTTTTTATGTTAGTGACCTGATTCTGCACTAACATGCTCCTCCCAGTTTGGTGAAGCTCCCCATGTGATCTATTCTTCCCCCTAAATAAAGTTGAAAAATTTGGCTGGGATCAGTGAGCGCTGCTGAGGTAGCGGGTGTGTGGAGCTATTCCACCCTCCCTGCATCTGCAGCACAAATAACACGCCTGTTCAGCACTATCTGCCTCTCGGTTTTAAAGACCAAGGGGGGACGAGACTGGCCAGTTAGCAAGGTCTCAGGCTACCTCCATGGTCAGGCTTCAGCACGGGCTCCCAGCCTTGCCACTCCCTGATCACTCTCCCCTTTTGAAAGTAGCCCAGCGAGCCGAGGAAGATGTGGCCAGAGAAGGTGAGTGCTGCATGGCTATGATGAATCCTTTGTGCGGAACCGGAGGCTCATTAGAAAGTGGAGGAGGGAGGGGGGCAGCGGTCGCAATTTTTTAAATGGACACAGTCAAAAGCCTTCTTTCCTTCCCCGATATGCCAAGGGCATATGTGCCCCTTTCAGAGGGAATCTACCTAATGAGCTGATTTCCCAACAAAGCTCATTTTCCTGGCGTGGGGCGCAGAGCACAGCAGCAAAAAGCCCAACCATCGGAAACCGCCTGCTGCAGACGTGCCGTTTGTCCGGCCGGGCAGGGGGGTGCCTCGCCGGGCACAGCTCAGAGGGCTGCTCCCGCTGCATCCTGCTCCAACCCTCCGCAACCTCCCAACCGGGGGCACGGCACGGTGCTGTACCCAGTGCGCGGGGCTGGCACGGCACCGGCTGTCACAGCACCGGCACGGCTGGCACTCGGCATGCAGGGTTGGCATGGCACGGCACCGCGATACCCAGCGTGCGGAGCTGGCACCCGGCGTGCAAGGCTGGCACAGCATAGCACTGCACGGCGCGGTACCAGCACGCAGGCTGGCACGGCACAGCACCGCACCGGGCAGCGCGGTACCAGCGTGCGGGACTGGCACGGCGCAGCAGGGAGCAGAGCAGCACCCCAGGGCCGCGCTGCTCACCCCGCTGCCCCCGGCCCGGCACAGGGCCACTCGTGGCCCCCGCTGGGGCTATCCAGCTGTAGTCAGAGGCATGACCGTCCTCCCCTGGGTACCAGCAGCTTTCGATGCATACACCCACCACGCACCCCCCCTTCACAAAGACATATGTAACATCCTCCCTCATAGCACAAAGGTTCACCGAACACCCCTATAAACATACCCTCCTCCGCTCAGGCAATGTGCATTTTCCTCTCCATCCCCACCGGGGCCCCAGGGACCCCTCACCCTTTCCCATTCATCATGCACCCGCTTCTCCACATGCATATAAGCCTCCCTCTCAGTTACCCGTGTTACTTGTCCCCTTTGTTTGCCCACAGACGTAGCGCGCCCCTTCCTCCCCCTCCATACATACACCCGGTCAGTATGTCTTGCTACCTATGCGTGAAGGCTGAACCTCTCACCCCACAAAGGGGAGAAGGTGACATACCCCTCATCCCCTTCCACCCACGGCTAAAGCAGTGCACAGACACCTCCCATGTAACCCACTGATCTCTAACACATTAACTGATCTCAAATGCATTTCGCGTAACTTTTCCCGTTTGGTATGTGATTGGAGCTAAAAGGAAAGTCAACGCTGACCAGTAAGCACTGAATGCTTAAAGAAAGTCTTTATTCCCTTCTCACCCCTTGCCTACTCCTTTAACCTGAGTGCTGGGACCAGCTTACTGCACACCAGTTCTATCCACCCCAGAGACAAGCTCCCTGGGCTTTAAGACCAGAAGAGGAGGGCAGTGAGGAGGAAGGAAGGATGCTTTCTGCTTACCTAGAACTCTCAAATTAACAGAGACTGTGCCCAGTCCCTGCTGTGGGAAAACAAATGTGGTCTTATTCCAGAAATGTGCAGACAAAAAGTAGCTAGCTGCACCTAAAATGACACTCATCACTCCTCCTCTCAGCCCCCTGCTCCCTCCCACCCTTTAACTTATTATTTTTCTTGCGCAATTTTAAAGGTGAAACTCCCCAAGTACTGAATATATTGTAGTCCTAGACTGTAACTATTCATCAAGAACAGGCACATTGGCTGGAAGGAGAAGAGTTTTCTTTTTAAATGAGTTGGATGAATACTTGAATGTTCAAACAATCTTTTGCTCTTTGGCACATTAAAAAAAAAAAAGAAAAGTTATCCCTGCGGGAGTTTCAATCTTGGCAGATTTTAGATCCAAGAGAAAGACTGCAAAGCATCCCATCCGTAATTACTTTCCTTGCTAGCAGTATGGAAGGAGAAAAAAGGAGAGGAGCGATTAAAAAAGGGAGGGGGACACGAAAGCAGATCCGATTTGTTCATCTCCCTTTCACAACCAATTAGCCCAGAATCAGAACCCTCCTTCACCTGCAAAGAAAATGAGAATTTAATGAAAAGGCTACTGATTGTCTTAAGATCTTATTTTATGAAGGTTCTTAGGTATTGTTCATTTGAATTCAGCTCTAAACAGCTTTCAGTTTTCATTTATCCTGTAACTCAAGAGAACAATTAAAACATCTACTTGTACCTGGACTGGTAAGTACTTGTTCTGACTCCAAAAAACATGTAACAGACCATTAGGACAAACTGATCCTGTAAATAGGCAAATGGAAAAAATCACTGAGCAACTTTAAGCATCAGTGTAGGCTAGGGAATTGTTTGCACTCCAGGATTTGTGTTTTCACAGAATAACATTTAAAATACAGACTAATGGAAAAATTCACAGGCTGCCTCTGTAATCACAGGATGTAATTGCCCCTGATTTTGAAAGGTGTGTGGGAAGAACAGCATAGAATGTTGTGCAAAAGAAATGAATATGAACTAAATTAGCAAGAAGTTAACCATGAAAGACAATTTCAAAGAGAAAAAAGAACCCATGTTTTATGGGGTACATTTTTTAGCTGATGATAAGACTGTTCCTTTAGTCAGAAAAACAAAGAATGGCTTATGAAGAAAATCCACCCTCTGAAAAGAGGAATAGCTTGTGCTGTTTTGGCAAAAATAATCTCAACATAGTTTTTAAAAATTCAGTGAAGCCTATTTCAAAGTGAAAATCATGAAGGAACAGATCTGTTCAACTGTTTAGAGAACAGCACTTTGATACAGCACTGTTTTCCAAGTTTAAAAGGGAAAAAAATCCAAATCCTTCCCCACATATGAGCACGTGAAAGGAATAAGAGTCAATGTCTCTTCCTAACATATTTTATTACAGCACACCTAAGCCTCAGTCAGCACACCTATGGGGAGCATTTAATATACAGTTTCAAAGCTACCCTAAAAAGTCATACAAGGATTTCACCGATCAGGATGATAAACTTTCCTTACACCACTATATAGACAAGAAGGCTAAAATATGTGTCACAGGTACATTTTAGTAACACTGGTTTAAGGAGGGAATTAAGTCAAGTGTTCAGTCTAATAACATGACTTAGCGTAGTTTGTTCCTGGTAACAGGCACCAGCAACTTCCATAAGGATTTGGACTTTGTGCAGACAAGAGATAGTACTTGCCAAAACATGCAGTTACAAGAAGGCTGTAATCACACCTAAAAAGCTGCTGGTGTTTATCAAATTGCAGTTACACTAAATTAACATGTCTATACTATCATGAGAAGCCACCAACAAAATCAGTGGGATGAATATCAATTTCAGAGAGAGTCTAAATCTACAACACAACAGGTCTGCTGCTTCAATCGCTCTACACTTCAGGGATTACTTAATTAAAATTAAAGCCTTAAAAACTGGAATTAGCTCCACATGGGTTCTCTATAAACTAAACGCCCAGGAAAACAGTATGCTACATTTATGGTCCACGCAAAGCACAGACACCTGCCCACACGAGTTCTTCTGGAATGTAAAAGCAGATGTCCTGAGCAGTCGCACAGCCTGCAACTTCCATCTGAATCAACGGAAGCTGTTGTGCTCAGCATCTCTCAATACAGAGGTAAGATGGTATCAGGTTCTGCTCTAAAATTATTTGCTTTTGTCATATACAGACTGTCCCTCAAAGTTATCCAAGCCCATTGCAGCTTTAAAGAGAATCAAGATCCCACTAGATATTGTTCATTTTATAGGAACATGATTGAACTTTCTGTTGGCTTACAGATCTGACCAATCCTGGAATGAGTTATTACAAGTGCTCCCAAAACTTCCAATCTTTTTCTCTTCTTGCATAAAGGAGGAGAAAAACTCAGGTATAATGAAGACAGAACAGGCTGAACAAGTGCTAAAAGCAGAGTTTTCTTGCTCAATAGGGTAAAAATAGTGTAACGTATTCTGAGACTAGGACTAGAATTTTATACACTTAATTAAAAGATTGACTTGCTTAAATCTTTAAGTTGCCAGTTACCTCACTGGATGTAATCACAAGGGGTTTATGCAAATTAAGTTTCTAAGGATGACTATGTGTAAAAATCTAACACAGATAATTTCTTCTATTTTGTTTTGAGATTAACAGTACGGCAGACAAAGGCATAGAGAGGCAGTTTGATTTTAGGACTTCTCAGATAAATCTATGGTGTTTAACACCTACAAACCCAGTGACACTACAAACATACCTGAAGCATCGTTCTGTAACGACCCAATGCTTATTATTTAAGCCCATAGTCCCGAAGTACACAGAACCTACTGGGAAATAGGAAGCCTAGCTCGCTCTCAGCTGAAAGCTGATCGGCACTTTGTAGATCAAAACCTTAAGATTTCCAAAAGTATTTTAAGCATCCAGAGATAAAGACAGATAGATGTGTACTAGTATGTCCAAGGGTTCTGAAAATGGCAAGGGCGGTCTTATGTACATAATTTAAAATACTCCTAAAATCTGGCCTTTCATTCTTACACATGAGTTTATAGAAGATGCAGCAAAAAATAAGCAGTGTGGCTAAAACATGTCACTACGTGCTCTTTTAAGTGTTTCCTGCCTTCTCTCCTTCTCCCATTCCTTCCTTCCTTCCTTCCCTCCCTCCTCCTTATCCCTGCTTTAATTTGCTCTCACTCCCACTCTGGCTTTCATCTGCAATTTTGAGCAGAAGTGTATTAGTAAATGTCTTGCTATGCTAGCTCTGGAGGAGGAGAAAAGAATCATTTACATATCAGGTTTACAACATGATGGATACATTTCATACCAATGTTTTTACATCAAAAAGATGCAAATTTAGAGAAAGGAGGCACATTCTTCCATAATGCAATAAAAATGGAAGAGACAATTTGAAAGGCAGCAGGGAAATTTACAAGTAAGCTGAAGGCAGAAAGCAAGCAAGCCCAAAACTATATTAAAAAGCCAATATATATTTAAGACAATATACATGCTGGAAGTAATTCAACATTTGAAAATGCACAGTGTATGTACAGGTGGATGAGTACATGAGAAAGACACACAAAGATAGAAACCAAAGATTCTCCTACTACTGAAATCAAAGAGTTTTTTCATATTAATTCACAAGGAGCAGGTTTATAGTTTCAGGTCAGATGTCTTTACTTTGGAAAGACGTTTTTGTGTTAATTGGAGAACAGTATTATACATTTTTCTCACTTGCTGCTGGTTTATATATCCTTATCAACCATTCTTAATCAATATCATCAGGAATTCAAAGGAAGTTTGAGTTAGCCTAAGGGTCAGGTATGTACAATCAGCTTCCTATTAAAACAACAAAACTGCAATAGCTCACGTATAATTTCTGGCCTTCATCCTTCCAATGAAGCTGAAGATTTTAGACATTCACTGAACTCAGTCCTCCCTTTAACTGAAACACAGAATCAGAAAACAGAGTTATCCTAACAATAAAAAAAGCAAACCATATCCAATTAAAACTTCATACAAGTCTGGTCTCCCACCTGGCATTTTGACTTTTTTTTTTTTTTTTTTTTTTAAGGATTCCATGCACATCATTATTACTCTTTTTAATATAACACTGATAACGTCATTATTACCAAGTCACTAGCAAACAGAGGCAAGTTTTGCCCTTCTAAAAAGGGATGAGTCTCAGTCAAATCAAAAACCTGTTGATCAACGTTCTTATTTCTTTTCAGTAATTCAGTATTTGACAGATGCCAATAATCTGAATTAATATTTGAGACACTGATTTTTGTTACTGAAATTTCTTTTGTTCTTCTCATATAAATTACATCCAACCTGCTCTTACTTTCCACCCTCAAAAACTACACAAAACCTCAAAAATCTTATACTGAGTTGTACTTTACTTTAAACATTAGCTTACTAAAACAGAAAGATATGAAAACATGAGCCACGGTAGCAAAGTTCATCTCTAGGCAAGGACATGTACCACATCAATAGCCTACGCTTATGTTAAGTATCAAAGTAAAACATTACTATTTCATTAAAAGGTTTAGAAATGTATTCAGCTTACAGATATTCTAATACGCTTTCATGAAAAGTTTCTTCCAACAAGGCAGTATTTCCAGACAAAAAAAAAAAAAATCACTCAAATTATTTTTGTAAATACCTGAACCTTTCTAATATATTTTATTAAATATCAATGGGAATTAAATGTGCACAGTCCTGAGATACTAGCTGGCATGTTTGTAATGCTCAAAATACACTGAAGACTTATGAGTCACACAAAAACAACAAAACAATCTAAGAATAATTTATTGTGTACTGTTTGAATTAAATTAGAGCATGGACAATGAAGAATGTTTGGAGATTTTTTAATGGAAAGTTTCCTCATGAGAATGTGTTGACACTGACACTTCAGTAGATGGAACCTGACTCAACTCGAAATGTGTGTGCTGTGTGTGTATATGAGTGTGTACTTAATACAACGATTACAGATAACATGAAGAGTCTTCTCAAAATTTGAGTACTAGAGGTCCAACTCTTTCTCAAAAACTAAAATCTCAGTAGGATGTTGCAATATGAGCTGATACTAAGCCATTTACCTCTACTGCTCCTGTGGTCTCACCAGTGCTGAAGAGAAGTGAATAATCACTTCCCTCAACTTGCTGACAACACTCTAATGCAGGAGAGGATGCCATTGGACTTTACAACAAGAGCACAATGCTGGCTCATGTTCAGCTTGGTGTCCACCAGGACTCCCAGGTCCTTTTCTGCAAAGCTGCTTTCCAGCCACTTGGCCCCCAGCATGTTCTCGTGCATGAGGCTGTTCCTTTCCAGGGACAGATCTTTGCATTTCCCCGTGTTGAACTTCCTGAGGTTCCCCTCTGTCCACTTCTCCAGCCTGTTGAGGCCCCTCTGAATGGCAGCATAGCTATCTGGTTTATCAGCCACTCCTCCTAGATCTGTATCATTCACAAACCTGCTGAGTATGCACTCTAAGTCATCAGTGACAATATTGAACAGCACTGACCCCAATATCAGTCCTTAAGGTACTCCACTACTGGCTTGCCTCCAAGTGGACTTTGTGCTGCTGATCCCAACCCTTTCAGACCAGCAGCTCAGCCAGTTTTAAATCGACCTCACTGCCCATTTACCCAGTCCATATTTCATCAGTTTGTCTATGAAATGGTCTGGCTGAGAGTGTAAAAAGCCTCTCCAAAGTCAAGATAAACAACATTCATTGCTCTCCTTCATCCACTGGGCTAATCATTTCATCATAGAAGGCTACCAGGTTGGTCAAGGTTATTTTCCCCCTCATATATCCATGCTGACTACACCCAATTACCTTCTTATCCTTAATATGTTTGGAAATGGTTTCCAAGAAGATTTGCTATGTTACCTTCCCAAGGGACTGAAGTGAGGCTGACCAGCCTGTACTTCCCCAGATCCTCCTCCTTGCCCTTCTTGAAGAGCTCTGCACCCTTTGCTTGCCAACCTGCTTCACCAATTCATCCCCAAGCAACAGGAAGAATCATTCTTTACCCTCAAGAAGCTTAAAAGCAAGGCAAACTAGAAAGTGGTGCTAGCATTGCCGTATTACCCACAGACACTGAGTGGTTTGGTCATAGTCACTCAAGAGTCTGCAGCAGAGCCACAAACAGACTCTTCAGACATTGTTTTGAAGGGCAGGGATTTGTCCATAAAAGCAGTCTCCTTCTCCCAAAATGCAGCTGAAGCACAAGCAGTACTTTGCAGACTTAAGATTTTAAAAGGATTCCTGTTTTGTTTTTGAAAATACACATACCCGAACTGACGGTGAAATAGAATTACAAATAACATCCACTCACCTTCTTGGAACAGTACCGTACAGTACCAGATGCCTAATGATTTTATATCTTATATATTTTATATTCCCCATAGGAATCTGATAGCTGTGGATACAGATGAGATGAGATACAGGTTCAGGCAAGTATGACAAGATCTTATTTTCATTAGTGCTGAGACATTCCACCCTCCTGGACTTTCATGTGGGTGGTGGACATTTAGCTACTCCATAAATCAGAAGGGCACTGCTCAGTTTCTTAAGTTCTTTTATTACAGTTTCTTTCTTTAGGCTACTTGAGAAAGATGTTGAATACATAGCCAAGTAGCACTAAAACAGTCTATTGTCATAACCTCCTGATATACAACTTGCCAGTAGTGCAACTTGTAGACATCATCAAAGATGTGGTAAGTTGCACTTGTTCTCTTATGTGAAATGAGCTTTCAATCAGCTTTACAAACAAGTGGTTTTTTGTCCTAAACTACAGTAAAATTTGGCTTTTCAACTTTCTTTAAAATCAACATTTATTTTTGACTATGTGAACATATTGTTCCAAACTGGCAAGAACTGCTCATTTACATCTTTTAACATCAACAGAATGCTAATCTATAGTAAACAGTCTCTATTACAAAGAAGAAAGTGCTGTTAATTAGTAAGAGAAACCCTCAGTCCTCTGCTAGCCTGAGTGGGATGAACCACAGATTTCTATAAAGAGGATGGATTACAATTGCATCCTATCAAACAGAGCATCTCCAAACAAACAGTTATGCTGCACGATTTCTGAAACCTAATTTTGGCCACAAACCATTTGGGAGTAGGGTGGAGGGGGTTTAGAGCAATCTGTTATTTGAAATAAATAGCTCTGAAAGTGCTTACAGCTCCTCAAAGTAAAATATCCTGGGGCCAAATCCTACTGTCCTGAGTAGAAGTAGGAATCAGTAAGAGCAGACCAGCCTTGTTCCTCATCAGATTTAACTCTAAAATGGGTTTTGGAACAGAAGAGTGAAGGGGGAGGGCAGACCAACTCTTCACCTTCTCCAGATCAGCTCTTAACTTCAGAACTGCTGAGTAAATTTTTTAGGATTTGTCACACACAGCACGTACCAAAGCCAAATGACTTAAATGTATTTGAAATTCTATCAGAATTATGAAAGAGCAAGGCTTTTAAATTCTAGATTACAGCTCACTGCATTAAGGGGAGTTCACCTCTTAAATAATCCTGTGTCATTTTTCACCCAGGTCATTTTTCCAGATTCCACATTTGCAATCAGTGAGGACATCTTCTAAACTCCAGTATAACGAGGACAAAAACCCCAAATCAAAATCCTCTCCAGACAAGCCACGTCTGAGAGCAAATATCAAAGAAGAGGGGAAAATAAAAACCCTTCGTTAACATGAGAGCTTCTGTTTTGTAGCGGATTTTGTTAATGCCTGTGATGTTAGTGAAACCAAGCCTACCCCTCAGTAAAAAAATATGCCTTTGATTTCACTCTCTTTTGGGAATATTTGGGTGAAGAAAAAAAAACCTCTCACTGAACAAATTCATAAGATATAAACTACACTTGTTGCAGTGCTTGTTTTTCTTTTAAGCCTGAGGATAAGCCCTGCCACCACAATGTTACTGGAAAATTGATTCGATTTTCTTCAATTATCTCTTCAAGAAAACAAAGAATCACAAACTGGCAGTCAGCTAAGCAACTTTCCCCCACCCCTTGATAAAGACAACAACAGTGCACACACGTTTCTGACTTACACAACTTCGGATATAGATGACCTGTGCTGTAAACTTTGTGACACACACTGTTATTCCTACGCTCCCTGGCTTCATAAACAAACAAAGCTTCTGAGCCTCATCTATGCCTGGAGAACCCGAGGAGAAAACTGTCTTACGAATGACACAGGTGACAAGGGAATCATAGTTCTTGCTTCTTCAGAAATTTTGACTGAGTGAGACCAACTACTGAATCCCAATGAGGCTCAAGTTCAAAGAAGTTCCTGTACCTACACTTCTGGCCTCAACAGACTATGAAAACTTTGCTAAACTAAACACAACAACAGACACTGAAACTAAGCAGCTAGAGGGGTCCCTCTCATCCACTATTGCACTGATAATAGTGCTGATTATTATTTTCTCTTTGATAATGACATCCCTAGTAACCTACTGTTTTCACAAGTGGAAACTGCGAGGTAAAAAACTGCAGAAAGCACAAGAGGAGTATCAGAAAGACCACGAAAAGAGCATTTTTCAAAGCACGCCTGCTGGACTTGTTTCATAAAAAAAAAAAAAAAAAAAAAAAGATCCGCCATGAAATACTCTTGCATTACCTGAAAATGAAAATAATAAAAGAACGGCAACTATGAAATTTCCAAGCAAATATATCCTTGTTTTATCTCATTTATAAGAGTTGTTAGCAGTTTGGAGATTTCCTACCGCTTTATTATACATATATATATATTTATATATTTAGCCTCATTTGTGCAAAGTAAAACCAACGCAAACATGCATTTTTAATCTCTATTGTACTACTAAAACAGTAAATTTAAATCTGTTCCTCGCACTCTTTCAAAAATCCACTGGCCCATGGAAGGCAAAAAGGTCAGATTTTGGCTAATGCAAAACAACACAGCTGATAAAAATCGGTGAAGTTGTGTTGTCTTGCACTGATCTAATCATCTGGCTGCAGATTTTGAAATCCAATTGGAGTCTTAAGTAAATCAGATTCACAGATACTCAGCAGTAGCAGCCTGGTCCTGAAAGCCTGTAGCTGAAGAACAATTCATGTCTTCAGCAACAGTTCCATGCAGAAAGCATGTAGGACCAAGCCCTAAATGTGTTGGCAGGTGGTAAGTCAGTATTTCTTTCACATAAGGTTCAGTGCCGAGAGGTGCTAGTGGCATTCCAGCCGTAAGCAGATTAAGGACATCCAGCGTTAGTGGAACCTAACTTACCAAGGAAAGAGCAAGCCTAACGCACTTTTTTAACTAGGCTTGTAATTATTTTTAAACCAACCATACAATGGTGTGTTTCTATTTTCATAGCCTGTAATATTATGTCACAGAAAAATGACAGATCTATTGTGAGTAACATATATAAGTAATATTTTCTAAAAAAGTGATGGATGTAATATTAATATACGTAATTGTTTTAAAAAGTAGAACACATGTAAAATTACAAACAAAAAACCCTGCTCAAGTATATAGCTTGCTTGCAATTACCATTAATGCTGTATGTATTTTTAAACAAGCTATAATACTGTGATGATGCTGTAAACTTACTTCTGTAGGCAAAAAATGTTCTATTTAAAAATGTCAAGATGAAGGATGTAAATGTTCTTAAAGTGCTATCAACTAAAAGTATGAATTTTCACAGAATATTCTAAAGGATTCTGTTACATGCTACAAATATATTTTACAAACGCATTTATGGATCATACACACTAGTCTATGTGAGAACAAACAGTACTATTTTATTACAAAATAAATAAATAAGCAGTGAATATCCATGCCCAGAAGCTGGAAAATGTTTCTTTTTTAAGGTACCCTGATCAATTCTATAGGTAGTTTGAAAGATAGAGGACGTAATACCTTACTGACAGAAGGTATACACTCCCCCTCATTTCCCAGCCTCCCCCCATACAGATCATGCTGCTGTCAGCGCAGGCTAAGATCTTCAGAATCAGTTGTGGAGGAAAAAGGAACAGTTAGCTAGTTGCATAAAAACAATGCAAATGTAGCATTCATAAGATTAATATATGTATTCACAAAATTAAAAAACATATTTTAAACACAGTGGCATTTAGAATACCAACTCTTGCAGGCAGTTAACAATTTGCACGTAGTGTCTACGTTAGCTCTTATTGAGTAGAGACAATAAAAAGTCATTCTCTGAAAATCATACTGAATGGTAATAAAATTACAATTTGAAGAATGCAAGTATATTTCAAAATGCTTTAAAAATACATAGCTGGAAGCACTCCAGCTCTTGCTGGAGTATGCATGTATGATTTGGTATAACTGCACTGAAAGCTACAATTCAGGTTTTTACTGAAGAAGAGTCTGGGCACTGTGTCAGCTAACAATTTCGCAGAGGAACATGATCCCTTCCAGCAGCAAAACCTTGTCCTCAGTGCCACCAGTCTAAAATTTTTGTCAAGCTCCGAATATGAATAAAGGGGTCCAGTTCCTCTTCTTGGAAGCTGATCAAACTGGCTCTGTTAAAAAAAAGAGAAAACAACAAAACAAAAACAAAAAACAAAAACAAAACCCTGACTCTTGCCACACAACAAAGCCATGACTGGGGAGATGGATTTACAGAAAGGCAGTGGCCCCAAGGGGGCCTGAAGCATTTCAGTTTTTAGTATAGCTTCAGAGAAAAGATTCAAGATTAATGTAAGGACTACTGGACCAGTGGGACCAGATCCCACCTGGCTTTAAGTGACCCTGTTCAAGCAGGGGGTTGCACTAGATGACCTCCAGAAGCCCCTTCCAACCTCCGCCATCCTGTGATTACATACTTTGCAAGTAGCTGGAAATCAGTATTCAAACGCGTTTATCTTTGTTCCTAGTTCACATCCAGGCAAGATAATTGCACTAAAACTTCATTCCCATTTAAACATGTGCTAGTAGCCTATTGTGAATGAGAAGTTTATCCTAGAGGAGAAACGAACACAAAGTCCCATGGCCCAACAGATGGTTAGAAACAAGACTAAGGAATGACTGAGCCTTGAA
Organism: Aquila spilogaster; assembly: GCA_024606505.1. Classification (NCBI taxonomy): domain Eukaryota; kingdom Metazoa; phylum Chordata; class Aves; order Accipitriformes; family Accipitridae; genus Aquila; species Aquila spilogaster. Next base: position 28,157,683 of record JANHGO010000044.1, on the reverse strand, counting down.
GCCAGATTAATTTTTTTTATAGAGAAAGCTAGGGCAAATGAAATTAGAAATTACATTGCTGCAGTCCACAGGAAACTGATTTTAATGAAAACTTGAGGAATGTAATTTTATCCAAAGGGTCAGTTATAAAGTATAACATCATGAAACCAGTTATCAGCATACACATATTATAAAACAATGCATACACGAAACCCCTTCTGTATTTGTACAAAGTTCAGAGCAATAAACTCTACATGACAAATCATTCAGAACATTAAATAATGCAACTATGTGTAGCATGAAAGCTAGAAAGCAAAAGCGCCAAAGTACTTTTAATAGGCAGATTGATTTGTTTCAGTACTACAGCTGCTTATCATATGAATCACCCTTGATCCACCTCGCTCCTTTTATGCCCCAGCAAGCACAAACAAGGGAGCAGATGAATAAATATTTCTTGATCATAGTTTGAGAGTGTTTCTTTGGATCAAAAGAAAAATCTACTACTGAGGAAGGCAGGGGCGGGGGGAGCTCCTGTGAGGGGAGAAGAGAAGAGACATTATCTACTTTTTTTTTCCCTACGTCCTCCATGTCAGAATTTTTGGATCTCTAGTCTCAAACACTGCAGGACTATAAAATAAATTAGAGACTCAGATCATTCATTCCATTGTACATCCCTAATAGCTGCTACAAGAAAGCAGAAAAGAAACACTCAGATCTCAGACATTCTTGATAAAAAAAGTGAAAGAACTGTACTGAGCAGTAGGAAAACGCATGCAGCAGACATAAGCAAAATATGCTTTGATTTTTCAGAGGAGCTATCTGAATTGTCTTTGTAACATTTATGCAAACAAACAAGAACCATACAGCCACTGTGCTGTGCAAGTATGAATACTATTTCACAGACAAATATTGTCAGATGCCTAACCCAAATAGCTCATAGTTCAATGTATTTACATAAAGGCTTGGCAAGAGTTGCAAAGAAGTATTTCAGTATTTCTAGAAAGCATTTATGTACTGAAAGCAAAAATATCAAAATGTCTTCTTCTACTTATGAAAACAATCAATCTATATTTAGAGTCCTGGAAGTCACTTTCTGTGTTTTTTGTAAGGGCTGAAAGCTGTGTTCATTGGCAATAACAACAAAATGACATTTTCGAAGGATTCAGCTCCTGATCACCACTTCTATATTTGACAGCCCTTATGAGACTTCACATGGAATAATGGGCAGCCTTTGCCTAGTGTTAGGCAGATTGCTAGAGACTTCAAAAGACTCAAGAGAAACAGGGAGTGTAGTCCAAAGCAAATAAGGAACAGAGATGGAGTATCTAAAAAGAAAAGGGTTGTAAGACTGGAAGCTAGGAGTTTTACAGGATTTAAACATTTCTAAGGATTATAGAGTAATGGTAAGAAACAAGCACCAGTTTATTCATTATATAGGCAGCTATGTAACCTGCAGTGACAATTCAAAGATTCAAGCCAAGCTTAGGGGAATATTTTCAATGGACTATCAAACCTGCTGTTTACAAGAAACTAGAAGAAACTGCCCATGAAGCAGTGAGGACAGCTAGCTTTGAACAACTTAGGGCTGCATTATGTTTTCACTTGGGGCTTGACCTACTCAGGACCAACTCCCAGTGAAATCATTCAAGGTAGGTTTTTAAGTACCAAAAGGCAGATACTCGCTAACATAGGTGGACCTATCTACCTCTATATCCTAGCATTTCTTTTCAGGTTTTCCATTGATTTGCGGGAAGTGAAAATAAGAGGCTAAACAGCCCTCAAGCACTCTTATAAACAATATATAGCAAGCATACAAAAGAAAATAACTACACGGATATATTCTTGTCCCAAAATGGGAAAATAAAATGCAACAGTAAAACTTAATCCTATTCGCTTTGTAACAAAAATTCAGTAAAAGTTCATAGATAAGGATATTCCTTCAAGATTTCCACAACCTTTAGAGATCTAAATGCACAGAAGTCAGGAAACCAGAGACTGATGAGAGTCAGTAATTTCATGACTCACACAAGTCCAACGGCCACAAGGTCACTGCAAGACCAATGCAATGAGCTCTTACTGTCAGCAATAATCAGAAAGGTGGGCTGCATTTGTGCCCACAGATCAGCATGTATCTTTTGAGGCTACAATGAAGATGATTTCATTGTCTAACCCACTGAGATCCCCAGCATAAAGGCATTTTATTTGGATGTGTACTGAATACCAACTTTTCACCCAGATACATTCTTTGAAAGATAGTGACTTTGCTATCTTGAAAAATCACAGAAAATTACAAATTCCAAAGTATAGTCAAAAAACAGTCAAAAACATTATTTGGCATCTCATTCCAATTTTAATCTATGTTGTTTTTTCTCTTCCTAGACACCTATCCTATATAGGTTCTATAATTAATTTATTATAATTTCTTGTCCTGTTGGCATCCTCAGTCTTGCTGATTAATTTCTGTTATAGTCTCATTATTTCAGTTCTATAAATACCCCATTTCATTTTACTCCTTTCTATAGTTACTTTGCAACCTTCTTTTTCTCCTCCACCCGGGGCTCTCACTTTCAATTTAACACAAGACAGTGGGCAAAGATTGAGCTGAAATCCAGTAATTACACCTTCCTGCCCTGAAAAACGGAATCATTTATTTTTCTTATGGATAGAAGCAGCTGTGAGCTGTTCTGAAATCCCACAAGCAATCCCCCAAAACCCAATACTTATTACTTGTCAGATTAATAATAGAAAGTGTTGGCTTCCGTAATTTGAAAAACTTATATAGTTCTATTACAATGTATTGCAACATTTGCATTTAGGAAGAATGAAGAGTTGAATCGTAACCCGGATGCCAGTATGCTGGGCATATCTGGTTCCACCTGCAGGAATATTAAACCACCACCCAATTCATCACTGACAAAACAGGTTATATCCACAATCGTTGGCACTCAGTACGTGACTGCCCGCAGAAGACCCTCCCAGTTCTTTATGTCCTTGAGTTATGTTTACTACTTTCAGGCCTTACATTTTCTGACCTTTCAGCTTTTGCCATAAGTTCTTGGGATCCTCTGAAGGTTTGGGAAAGCTTCTGAGTGCTTCTCCTATAAGTGTAAGCACATCCTGAAATAAAAAGGAAACATGGAAATTACTTGGGTTTGTATTCCGGTCATTTCTCATGTCCTGTATCACAGGTCTACCATTGGCAGCTACAACCAGTCCCCCAAAAACAACTAGGTAGGCAGCACTCATCGCAAAGTTTTGCTGGATTTTTGAAGCATCTTGCTTAAAAACTTTGTTGAACAGTGTGGCCAGTGATTTGCCTCATAAAGCAGGTTTCTTCCCTAAGGAGGGGAAGGAAAAAGCAGCTGGCCTTTTCAGGGAAGCTGGGAGAAAAACAAGAGGAAAAAGAAGTGAAACCTCACCTGAGACTGAAGTTCTCAAATCTTACGTATGGAGTGAATGAGAGTCAAAAATCAGGAGACTGGCATTATTAGGTAAAAAAAGAACATGTGGTACAAATTCCCACCCTGCTCACAAACACAGAAAATAGACCTCAGGGCTTCAGCAAGCACTACTTATCCACTGCTCAGAAACAACCTGCTTTCAGTCTGACTCCCTTTCAAAAAGTGAGAGAAGAGGTCTTCCTTCAGGAAGAAGATCATCCTGAGGAATAGCCACAGAAGACGCAAGGAATTCTGTAAGTTTCAGCTTACACGGCCTACCATCTGTTCCAGAAGTATCTCCTAACAATGAAGGTTGAATCTTTGTGACAGCAGACAGAGACAGAAGAAATCCCAGTGTATCTGAGAGGCCTTAGCCTCCGTAACATGTTGCAGTGTCCTATTCTGAGACTCCTACACCAAAGGATGACTAAGGAAGACTAGTATGGGCATAGTTACCTACTGTCACATCATTTTGTTGTTTACCATTTTGTCTTGGGCAGCCCATCAGAAAAACTGTGGAGAAATAATCAAGATGTACCCAAAACAATTCTAGGGCATCCTGGGAAAGACCTTCAGCTTATATAAATCAGGCAGCTCAAATGACTTGATCAGTATGTTAGTCCCAAGCATTTTATTAATGCTATGGAGACAAATTCTATTTTGACTTGCACTGCATTCAGGTCAATCTAATCTCATTGCCATAAATCAGAGGGAAATCTGGCTTAGATTCTTTAGTTACAGTATGTATAAAATGTACGACAACTTTTTTTAACAACATTTGCTTACTCTGGAGTAAATCTGTTCTTCCAATTTCTCTTGGATTAAAGCACTTTCCATTAGAATCTTCTTTCGTCTGAGAAACGTAATCTTGGCTAGCTCTGCTTCCTTCTTCCAACAGTCAGGGCACGCTGAAGATTGGTGGATTTGAGCTTCTGTCACCTGAAAGATGAGACTTTGATGCGATGAGCAATGTCTGTCCTAGCAAGATGGCCACTCCATTAAGAACAATCAATAAAAATACAGATATAGATACTGTCTAAAGACAAAAATCTGCTTTTGTAGGCAGTTGTGAATTATTTCACAATCTTTGTCACAGTATCATCTTAATAAGCCTGCCTGAATTTTTTCAGACTAAATATATTTGCTTTTCCCCAGGTATTACCCCTTCCAGCACTGTTAACTTAGTTTCATTAAAATTATCTACTTGTATCTCAGAACCATAGCACTGATCTGTAATATACTATTTCTTCCTGTAATAGGCAAAGTCTCCCTGACGCTTGAGGTTGCATGGACATTACTGACATCTTCCACAGAAACTATAACAGTAAAAAAAAAAAAAAAAAAAAAAAAAGTCATGTGATTGCCAAGCAACACATCGGTGACCAGCCAATACCAACTGTGAGGATACAGTTATACTGGCAAAAAATTTGTTTTAATTAGTATAACTCATTTGACCCTGGGTGGATGCTCAGTACACATTACAATTTTGCCAATGTAAATCTATACATATTTTGCTAGTGTTAGTATTAGAGCACCACCAGCTGTTAGTTACTCTTGCTTAATGAGTACCTGATGTTCCAAAAGTAAGCCTGTGCACGCTAACCAGTCTTCCACTATAGCAAATGCCCTAATTCCTGAAGGCTCGATTAAGTTAAATTAACATGTTTTACCCCACGTTTCCAATACTTGATCATCACAATTCAACAACAGCAATTGTTAATTCAGCAATAATTCCACCATATATAACTGCTTGTCTGCAATGTAGCTATAGGAACAGCAGCATTCCTATGCTGACAGTATACATAAGGCCTTAAATACCAACCACAGAGGTTATGATTATCTTAAGAATTTTAAGAGGTTATGATTATCTTTACGAATTCTAAGAGGTAAATAAACTCTGAAGCAATGAGTTCAAATATCTATATGCCGCTCTGAGTCAGAATACAAACAAAATTGTAGAATTTTCTTTGTAAGATAAACAGTACTACTTATTAATTCCTATGTTAGTTTATCCACCATGAAATCTTAAGCCTATTTAATAGCACTACACAAATCCCAGTATTTGTGCATTTATGAAATATCAATAATATTATCTGATTTAATTTACACAGATTCCATCTGGTTACATAAATGCAGTAAGTTGCTACAAAAGCAGTGGAATCAATCCTAGGAAGTCATGTCTCAAGACTCTCTGTCTTCTTCTTCCCTACATAAAAATGTTATTACGTGGAGGTAAAGACAGAAGCAAATAGACATAGGAGTCAAAGTCACTTTTCTTAGAAAATGTATTACCACACTGTAAGACAAATAAAGAGGCAGTAAAAATTCTACAAAATTTGGATGGTGGGTTGGTTAACATTAATACAACGAAAGAACACAGATTGCTGCAACTTCAAAACAATTTAAGCAAACAGGAAGCCTGAAATAACCATCATGCCAGAACTGACTTTAAAAATATTAGTCCCTGCTCACCTGCCACAAGCTTTGCAGAGGAATATGTTATCACTTTTACTATGCTATATGGCAATAAACTAAAGCCAGCAAATGTGATAGAGGTAAAACAAAACAAATTACTAATTACTATTCAAAGGTCATTTTTTTGCTTTATCAGAAATACTTTCCCAGACACAGACATTCTGTACCAATTTCAGACAAAGTATAGACCTTTGCCAAGGCCCAGATTTATGGGTAAAGGCATCTGTAGGTAATGGTCACTATTCAAATCCATGTAACCACATAATTCAAATCCATCTGCAAGCACAAAGCAAGAATGCAAGTATCATTGGCCAAAAAAAATATCGGTCTTGAGACTCTTAGATGCAGAGCTGAAGGGAAGAGCTGTGTCAGAATGCCTATCCTATGGTGGGAAAAAAACGACCGGGCTGGTGAAAAAGAAAAGCACTTTGAATTGTGTAAAGATGAAACCAAGATTCTATTGGACATGTTTTAATTCTTAATATTACCTAATGTCTAAAAGCTGGGAGCAGGGAGGGTGGGTTGCCTTTGGAATACTTTTAATACTGGAGTCACAAAGATTCCACAATCAAATAATATGCAGAATACTTCTATAAGTAACAGGTGCAAACGTAACCAGAAAACAAGGCGCTTTTCTTCAGTTGATCCAGGGCTTATTGTGGACTGCAATAACTGACCATCCCAGCCTCGCTCAATCACACAAATCATTATTTTATCACCAGACAGTATTTTATAATGATTTAATTATTTACTAGCAACAGTTCTGCAGTAGTGTCTAACAAAAAAAAAATGAGAAAGGTAAACCTTGAGATATCAAGGAAAAAAAACTTTCAGAGGCCTGAGCATGACATCAGTAAGGTCTGCCTGATTTGATCCTTATCTTACGGCTTTTTTTTCCAGTGGTTCTCCCACAAGCACAGACAAAATCTAAATTCTTTTCTTCCTTGCAGTACCTGTTTAAGAGTCTCTCTGATATTTTTCAGGCGGATTCTGTTCATTAGCCGATCAGGAATAACGCAGTTCAAATCACTTGTCTCCAGTTTCTTTGCTGTGAATCCATGCTGCAGCTTTCCTGACTTACCACCATTTCCCTGCTTAGAGAGCAGCTGCCGACGCATCTTGCTTATCTTAACGGTGCAAAAAGACTGGAGAGCATCCAGTTCTCCATCTAATAATTCAGTAATTTCTGTCAGGCATAAATCAACAAAACAGAAGTGTCAATTACTGTAACAAGGAAAGAGAAGAATTACTGGTCTTGTATCTGTGCAACCTCATATTATCTATTTAATAAAAAACAAACCCAATGTCAAGCCTAGAGGCAATGACTGTAATAAGAGCAGTGAAGAATTTAAATAAAAATCTGGATAGCTGTAGGAACTTCAACAATAAATGTCCCTATGAATAGTCTCCAAAGAGGGGAGGGGATAAGAACCCTAAAGAATTAGACTACTTAATGATACAGCACAAATATATTATGACATTAAATAAACTGAGTTTCAATGACTGCCTAATACAGATTTAGCTTCTTCCTACCTGAAACCGCAACTTGCTAAAACAAAATGGATTAACATTTAAAGAGAGCTACTCATCTAGTAACTCAAGAGCAATTCATAAGACACTGAAAAATTACAGGCAATGTCTATTTCTAACTCCAGAAAACAGCTCAAATATATTCTATAACCTATAGTTAGGCTTTTTTTTTTTCCTCCTAGGATATGCAATTATGTTAGAAAATACTTTCATCTAAAGCTTCAATGATCATTTCCTAAATTCTTTATATGACCTTGTTTAAACAATATCTTTCACTCTTTCTTCTTCTCTTATCCTTCCAAGCATGTAATAATAAATAAAAACTGAGAGATTATACTTCAGATGGCCAGGTAAGGATGGATTTACAACTTCATTCAATGCTTAGTGGGAGATTTTCCACAGGCTTAAACACAAACAATCAATACAGTATTTCATGAGCATCAGCACATAACAATGCTGTGTAGTACTACATGGCCTTAAAAGATACCACTGTTTTCAACTATTTAAAGAGGGGAGAGTACCTCTCTACCTTTATTACACAGATTTTGCTTTTATGTAACTACTGAAGCCCAACAAAACACTTTAATGTGTGTAATTAAAGGATAAATGAGGAGAAGACAAAACATTAAGGTAAGCATTACCAGAAGTCTTGTGAATACCTTTGCATATAGCTAATGCTAACACAGTGTTCCCTTCTCAGGACTCCACTCTGACAGCCAAAAAAAGTCAGACAACTGATAATGACTACAGAGGTAAGGTATGGTTAGTTTGTTTTAACTCAAAGTATTCAGAAACAAATTACACTGCCTATTTAGCTGGGAAGTATGATTATATCATTTAAACAATCCCTCTATATTGTCCGTTTCACTCATTTTCAGTGATTAAGTTCAGTTTTACTTCTTCTAGACAGGCACTGCAAATTTCACTGCGTATTTCAGGGTGCTTGTCTGACAACTAGTGCATTGGCATTCCAGTCCTGTGGGGTACCTTGGCATGACCACAACACAAATCCTTAAAACACTGCACAATATGAACGTAAAGCTTCGCCTAAATATGCTGTGATTAATTTAGTCTCAAGTACACATGACAGAGCTGTGGAATTTTGCAAGAAAACTGAGTATCTCTTCAGAAATGCAGCCAATCTGTATAAAGGATAAGTGGATCTACAGTTAAGACCAGGCAAAGCAGGAATTAGTGAGTTTTGCTTTATGGTCAACAAAGAAAAGATGTGATTTAAGTGCAACTACCACAGTTCAGATCAAGCATAATAAAGCAATTTATTCCTCCTTAGAAGATGACGTATCAAATTGACTAAAGACAAAGACATAGTGATAGTTTATAGACAGATGAATAAGAATTAACAATACTTTAGAATGCAATTTACTGAAAAATTTTTCTTGGGTAGGATCATAAACATTTGAGTGGAAACCACTATTTCAGTCATCAGGTCATTTTCCTTACAATTCCAATGTAGAATCCCTGTAAATCATGTGCCACTACTGGGTTTAATCACAGTAATAAAATAGTGGCATATTCATATATGCTGCATATAGAATGAATAAAAAGATCTAAAAGTTACTGGGGGGGGGGGGGGAAGAAACCCTAGAACAAAGCATTTACACATACTAAGTTGAGTACTCAAATGCATAACTAAAACACATGGGGCCTGCTGAACATTTTGTAACAATTTAATACCAGCCTAATTGATTCACTTAAGTTTCTCCTGACATATAGAAGCGCATTTTAATTAAGAACTGGTTTCTAATAGTGCATGAATTGTGTGCCGCCATACACCCACCCATTTGCTCATTTGCACCTACAGACATTAGAAGAAACACTAACAAAGAGAACAGCAATTTTTACACCTGAATGCAAACCAATTTCAAAAAGTTACTTGTTTAATATTAATTCATGTTTAACAGTAAATAAGCTCAGGAAGAATAAAAATTATCAAGTATCAAGGACTACCATTTTACTGAAAGAAGAACAAAAAATGATGACAAAAGTCAGCACACAGTTAAATTCTGAAAAGTTAAATCTTTTAACTGCACAGTGACTATTTACACTTTCAGATTTTCTTCTAGGTATACAAGCTTCACCTGTCCTTCAGCTGAAAGAAAAGAGATGCATACAAGAGGATCTATGCACTTGCTTTGGTGGTTGGTTTTATTTCTTTTGTCGTTCATGTATTCCCTCCTTTCCATCTTTGAACTAGACATGCTCAAACGCTCAATCTCCATTTGTGGTGGCAGACTTAAATGTCACTGCACGTCTGCCTACAGAGAATCCCTGCCAGTGCCCATTACTGTTCCACAAGTACATTTTGCTGATGCTTGGCTGCCCTGAATCCTGCATTCCCACATCCTCTTTGTTGGAGAGGCATAAGGCAGGAAGAGGTGACAAGAGCAACAAAACCAGACACCAGAACAGACATCAAGTCAAAGCCACGTATCATATAGCAGCAAGGTCACCACACACAGAATATTTAGAAGGTAAAGCACAACAAACTGGACCAAGAAGCTGCTCTGATTACAGAAGCACTCAGCGTGTACCAGTGGAGATAAGCTAATCTCCATGTCTACATTCTAAACCCCGCTGTGTGGTTTATAACTAAGTGACCTAAATAGATTTTTCTTTCTGTATGCAACTACATCTTTAAGTATGACATTTTAAAACTGTATGAGTGGAAGGAGAAAAACAAAGAAAATCTTTCTTGAGTTTCCTTTCCCTTGATGTCTAACTTTGATTTAATAGGAAAAATAGGCAGGCATTTTGTTGTTATTATGCTCTACTAAAGCTCTATTTTAAGAGGAAAAAAAAAAGTAAACCAGACAAATTGTGAAAGGCAGTAACCGATAACTACTCTTCAGAAAGATTTTAACTTTGCATCTCATGATAACATTTTCAGAATTATCTAAATCGCATTTGTACAATTGAGTGCAGTAGTTCCGATTAACATGCTGACAGCCCGATCAGCAAATACAGTGTTTGAAAGATTTGTGCAGAGGACACAGAACTAATATAAACAGTCTGAAATATCAGGCTATTTATTACAAATAAGAATTTAAAGCATGTAAAAGTTCCTCCAGCATGGTGAAGGATACTCTCAGTTTCCACCAACATTAGTGAGAAGAGACAACAGTAAGAACCTTGCAGAATCCATGTCTTTTGGAAGAAACCCGTTCTTTCCCAGTTCCACAAAGGCATTAATGAACTTGAACTTTCTTTACAAGCAGGGGTTTCCATTTAGATGTTGCTGGTTGGAATTTCCCCATCTAGCCTACATTAATACTATTTTACTACAGAATCAGCAGAGAAGTCTGGAATCTCAGGGCCTAACTAGGTCTGCAGGAATCCCACAACCTGTGCATGTTATCAAGCAGTACACTTTGGTGCTGAAAACAGCTCAGGAACAGGAAAGAGAGCCAGTATAGACTATCGGATACCTGCTCCCTTTTCCAAACAGAGCAGTAGGATGTTTTCTCAAGTCTCATAGACTACTACTACTTTTAATAAATACTTCTAATAAGCTACTACTACTATTCGGTAAGTCAATAATTAAATGCTGGGACATATGAAAATTTGTTCACAAAGTGAATATAAACTAGATCTACTCAGAAATACTCTGGACAAGCTGGAAAAAAATCTGATGCAGAAAAATAAACACTTACACTTCCCTGAGTGCACACATGTCAACAGGCACATGCCAGCGCCTTTCACCTTAACACCACGAACCACAGGTATTTATTTGCCTTTTACACTGGCCTTTTTTACTTTTGGACTTCCCATCATTGATACCACTATCATAATAACAATAATGGTTAAATTGGTAAAACTGACTGAACTGTAACTGTCTGATGCTGCTCAAACACTTCCATGCCTCTAAGTAACATGTATTAACAACCAAAACTGTCTTGGTTTTGCCAGCAATAGTGCCATGGTAACAGTGCGGAAAAATAAACGAGCAAAACATTTAATGTAGACATGTTACAAACAAAGGTGAGGGCAAACTTCTGAATACAGTACAAGTCAGAGCATTAAAAAGCCCCATTTGAACTTTCAGATACATCTAAGTTGAAGAACTCCAGTTTCCTGTAATAAATTTTAAAGATGACTACTGGGCTTTGGAATAATCTATATGGAATTGGGGACTTATAGTCATTTTGTGATACATTTGTCCAATAACAGCTAGTTGCTACAACACTGAGGTAGAGGGCCAAAGAAGAGGAAGACAGAAAGACAACTATGACAAAAATTTCTCACTTTTCCTGAGGACAGCATCTAGGTTTTAATTCTTTTAGCCCACAAAGAAAACTATGAAAAATAAGAATCACATTCCAGGGCATTCCCATATGCAAACCAGGATTTTTTTTTTTTCCCCCCACATTTAACCCTATCAGTAGTAAGTTAATAAAAAGATTTTTTGTTTTATTACCTGAAGACAAATTCAAAAGTACCATGCATGCTCAGTGCATATATCACTCATTCTGCCGAATTTACTGAGAGGACTAACTTTGCAGCAATCTATTTCCAGCTGAGCTCATCTTCTATTGTATTTTAAAAAATATATCTCCAAGTTGATAAAAATAACAAGAGGTTTGGGGGGTACCAAGCACTGAATTCCTGCATCAAACAGAAGCAGGCATTTCTAGATGTCAAGTATACAAAAGTTGCTGTGCTTATTTTGTTTATATGTTAATATTCCGCAATAAAAAATGCAGTACACAGCTAAGTACGATTGATGCTGATCAATTTGGGGATAATTTGTCAATCACATGACAGTGCACTGTGTTTGCATGAACCTTATTTTGTGCTCTTCATATTGATAGTGGTTGGAAGCACTGTAACAATATACCTGAAAAGTGCTTAGCTGCTAAGATGACAAGCAGTATGACAGGCAGACAGAAGACAATGCATCACTTCATACATCAGCACAAGCTAATGAAACAGAACTTGCTACTCAAGACTGAGTGATCACTCTGAATCTCCTTGCCCATCAAAGTCCATAAACCAAAGGCAGAATATTCCCTTGTGCAGAACTATAAAAATCTGAAATTGATTAAGAGGATCCCACATGTAACTTTCAAGGGAAAGCTCTGCAGAGGTGGAAAACTTCCTCAATGTTATACTGTTGTTTATCACTCATTCAATGAATCTGAACTCATCAGGTCCTTTTCAACTTCTCTATGAATCACACGGTCACAAGATTCTAATGTATTTTAGGAAGACTATCTCAGAGGAGCTCACCAGGAGAAGCCTCTCTACTATGATAGAGATGATCTGCATTAACTGTCTTCTCACTTGACTACATGGCAGTCTTGGAAAACCAGTAATAGAAAGATAAATGCTGAAGATGAGTCAGGAACTCATAACATTGACTCACCACCGTTGTGAATGAGCTATACAATTAAGAATAGCCTAAAAATAATCTTAGGTCATGTTTTCCTACGATATATGGATGGTTTGAGGATACTTGTATGCAACTGCAGTGCCATGAAGTACCTAGGCAGAAGGATCTCCCTGGTTAATCAATCTTACCGGTGACCTACAAAACTTCTGAGTTTGTTCACTTTTCATGTACATACAGACTGAAGAAGATTCCCCTTCTGCTTCAATTATTTTTCACTCAACTACAGCTTTCTTGCTCTTTTTTTTAAATTAAAAATAGTATCTCTGACCCACTTTTTAGAAAGACTTAAGCAGGACTTGCATCCCACCATCTGCTCTCACAGTTGCTTGCGTAACCAGTACATGCAAACAGCATCCTTCCTTCCTCCCTTCCCTGCTACTCCTCCCTACACTACATCATTGTGTTGGTTAAAGCTGCTCTATTGTTCTTGCCAAAATTGGTGCCCTGCTGCCTCCCTCAGTTTGGGAAAGGAACTAAATTATGGCAAACAAGTAATTAATTAATTAACACAACTGATTAACAGGGGGAAAAACACTTCACACAATAAATCTGAAGTCACGTTTATTTTGAAGGGAAAAAACCCACACTCCTAGTACCTGTACAGCTGGAGAGAAAAAAAACTAAACAGCCCAGTTAAATTTTGAGGATTACAGTAAAATTTAAAATGTGGATATATATATATTTTTTAATGTATTTATCCAGATCTTGTGATAATGCATCACTAGGATAACATCACTATGTCAGGAGCATCAAAGCCATGTGTGTTATGGGAGACAAACTGCTTTCCGAGAAAGTGTAACAGAGAAACTTCATATTTAATTACCTGGCTAATTAAGCCAGGCTAATTACCTGGCTTAACTTTAATAGCTTGCATATAAAATTTAAGTCTAGTTAAAAGCTTACAACCCCTTTCAAAAGAAATAAGAATGATAACCACTACTAAAGTTACTGAGCTCACCAGCATGAGTTTTGATGACAGATTTGTCTTGCTTAATGCCAGCTTCTTTATTTTTTAGATCAACCCCTTTTCCCATGACATCTCTTTCTATAGCTGCAGAATCCACTACTTCAGACTGCTCATCTACAATGAAAAAAGGTAGCTTTGAACATACATTGTAAAGAAAGCAGGACTGCAGAAAAACAAAGTGGGAAGCAAATAATCCTCCACTTGAATGTGACAGTTTTCCCTGTTAAGGGAAAAGAAACCCCTAGCCACAGGACTATACAGATGGTACCAGTGATTTCAGGGTGAAATGCTGAGCAAGCTTCTGTCCACAAAGTATCTCATATTGCTCATTTCTAATCACCCCATTGAACAACAACATGGGACACTGAGAAAAATTAAGAGGCTCTTGCTTAGAGCTTGTTGACACGCTCAATTTTATCTGTAATGCTAACTTGACCTCAGTCTACCTCCTCCCTCATTCAGCCCCATCACTTATTTTCAGCCCTCCATAGGTTCTTCATTTGTGGCAGCACAAATATTCTCGGGACCTCAGGCCAACTGTCTCAAGGCATTGATCCAAGTGAAAAATAAAGTGGGACAGGGGAAATAAAAAAAAAAAAAAAAAAAAATCTGCGTCAGCTCCCTGTTCTCCAGCTTGTTCCAGTACAACTCCAGTTCTGCTGAAAATGAGGAAGCAGCAAAGATGTGAAAGCAAATAGCTGGGAAAAGACAAAAGACTTAAGAGGTCTGAAAAGTCAGTGCCACCGACAGCAAGATGCATATGGCGTGGTCACAGTTCAAAATACTGAGCAGTCCGGAAGCACCTGACTTCTCTACTCTTTTCAGGGTACTAATAGCAAATTCAGTGGGCTTATACAGTGAAATAATGTGTCCCTATGGGGACACCAGCATGACAGGTTTTCTATAGTTTTTATTATTTAAGTATGCTGTTCTCAGTAACATATAGACCACAGAAAGCAATCAATTTCCCAAAATATTTTTCTATGAATTATTCCCTAGTTTCTCATTTAACTGGTAGCATTCAGAAGACTCCATAAATTTATGAGACATTAACCTTGTAAAGATAAAAAATGGTAACACTTATTAAAAAAACCCCAAAACTCTACACACACAGCAAGGATTCCTCCTAGCATGTACTCCTTGATGCCAGAAATAAGGATTTTAACGGTTAGACATGGAATAATTTAAAAAAACTTGTTGTATCTCCAGAAAAAAAAGGTTTATTAAAACCTATCATTTGTAAAAGCCAAAAAATTTAAGCAAAACTTAAATCTACTAGACACTGTTCAATTATATCAATGTAGCATGAATTGACGCCAAGGCAATGATCACACCTTTACTCAGATTTTTGAAGCACTGATATCTAATGCTATATTCTGTGCTACGATAAACAGGATTTACATTCATGTATACGCATCTGACAGCAAATTTCGTCCTGCATTGTTAGGATTTCATGCCTAAACAGTATTTTAAAAGGATTCTAAATTATAATGGTGCTGGTTATTACTGCAGAGTGAAAAAAACAACCCACAGTAAAACACTGGATGGATGAGGGACAGGAGGAACATCTCTACTGGACTTGTCTAGAGTAGAAAAAGAAACAGCTTGCCAATTTTCAAGTACAGATAAGGTTAATTATATATTGGTATATGCCAGCTGATCAAGTTGAACTGAGTAGAATCAGATTACAAGAGTAACAGCTAACAGACATTAAAAGACATCTTAAGTCTACACTACTTTTAAAAATATATAAGTGTTGTAGCTGATCTTTAAAGCTATAATGTTTATATATGCTGACAAGCTCCCAAACTAACAAGAGATTTAAAAAAATATGCATCTCTTCAGGTACTCACAATACTTACCAGAACAAACTTGGAGAAAAGGAGAATGTAGAAGAATGACAGAGAGCCCTACAGAGACAGAAGAAAACCTAACAAGACATTAAGGCAGTTAGCTTATGTCCTGCTGCCTGCTTTTTTATCACTCATCTGCTGCAACTTTAAGGCACTATCTAGCCCTCTTAAGTATTTAAAGTCCTGGAACATTCCCTATGCCCTTGGAAAAGTTATTTTACGGCCCAGCTATTTTTCATACATGGTACTTCAGTTAAGGTATCTTGCAGAAATTTTTTTAACATGCCAACAGAATTTCAGCATCACAAGATTACTAGGGAAAGATTTCCATGGCCAAATCACACCCTTCTGCACATAGCTGTCATCAAATCCTGAGAGCATAAAACACAGACCTAGTCAGCATACCAAGGTTCTGTTGCTCTGCACAGCAAGAACACTGTACGCAATTTTTACATTTTTATTTTTGCTGATTCAAGGCTCCACTGCACCAATTTAATGCTATGAAAGACAGGTCTCAAGCATGGTAAGCTCTGCATACCTGCATGATTTTGGCCTGCCAACTGTGACCTGCTTTCCAACGTATCTGACACAGCAGACCTCTCTAATTTCTCTGTGGAACAATACGATTCAGATGGTTTGCTCTCTTGCTGCCAGCAGGCTTCTTCCTCCTCGCTGAAGGGCTCAAAAGTATCTTCTGAATAGTCCAAGCCAGAGCTACTGTAACTCTGGCTCAATTCCATCTGCCACTTTTCATAATTATCAGAGCTATCTGCTGAGGCTGTCATCACGGTGCAGTACTGCAAATAAAAACAAAAGCATGTAACAGGTTTAATTATACAGGAAGAATGACTGGATTGCTTATAGCAACGGGGACACATGGAGGACTATTACAGCTCAGCTCACACCCAATTTAGCTACCACAACAGGTGGACAAAATAACTACTTAATCAGTGCACTGGATCAAGGCAACACCCTTCAAAGCACTACTGCTGATCAAAGTAGTACACGTTAAGATCCACTGGGTAAGCACACAATCACAGTTATCACTGAACATTAGCAATGAATTCTGAGTAGCGTTCCTCCCAAATTTGTAGCCAATTACAGTAACACTTAGATAAAATCATTCATGAAAACAAACAAAAAAATTTTAAAGTGGTATTTTTTTTGCCTTCAGATTATTATCAGCCTCTCACCACTCAGAAATGCAAAACCTCCTTGTTCTGCTTAGATTTTGTCTAGAAAATTAAGAAGAAAACATAACAAGCATCAGCCAGCTGATGCTTTCAAATAAGGAGTCATGCTCCCAATGTGAAAAAGAGAAATAAAGTTCTCCAGATTCAAGCTCCAGAAACAGAAGAGACCTCAGATAGTTACCCATCACATAACACATTTATTTTAAAGCTTTATTTTACCCTTTTTTATTAGAATGATGCAATACCCCTTCTTTCTTTGTATTTAAGGACCTAAGTAACTTTGTCCTGAGTAATTTTGCTCCAATTTCTTCCCTACTCTCCTAAAGTAAGGAGAGTAAATGTATGGGCAACATCCCTCTGGAAAGATGCTTGCAGGAGTAAGTCATGGCTCCTTCATCAGAAAGATGGGAACCCCAACATGGTAACAGTAGGTAGACAAAGGCACTTTCTGTCATGCCAGAAATTCACGTATGCCACTGTACTTGGTGTTTGTTACTGGGGTTTAGGCAACTTTGTTTTAAAGGTGCTGACTTTGGCCATTTCACTACTGAGTATGCTATGCTGTCTGTTTTATATGCCACATTACTGCCAAAGTCTTTCTGCACACTGTGTGAAGACCCTGTGCCCCTAAACAAATTCAGGACTTCTTTCCCAAGGCTAAACTTCCAAAACTAACGTGTAGTGCCAAATTTCTAGGTCCAAAGGTTTTCCTTTTAACATGGTCCCAAAAATTAAAGAACTGTTCTAATCTAAACTTTAACCATTAATAAACACTAAGTAATTCTTTTGTTCATTACACCACCACTAATTCAGGCTGGAGATTGGTTATTAAGATCAGGTCTACTGGAGAAAAACAATAGGAAATGCAAAGAGAGAGTCAATTAGTTCTCCACCCCACAGCTGACCTAAGAAATTGCAGCTGCACAAGCAGCACATGGATCATTAAGGAGTGAGAAGATCAATTTCAGCAAGTAACATGACTGGCTGAACTAGGAATGCTTCATCATATCAGATACAACCGACATTAGCTAATTTTCACAGTGAAAAATAGGTATTTGTTACAACATCAGCAGATAAATAACTTCGAAGCCATAAGTATACTTAAAAATAGCAAATAAAACATGTTTACAGCCAACATTAAAAGTTGCTGTACATACAGCTTTTATTCCTCGCAAGGCTGAGGTAATATCTGCCTTAACAGACTGGCAGAAAGCAAGCTTAGCGCTTCAGTAAGGGTTCTGAAAAACAGAAGCCACAGAACTGTCTGAATTGCTTTTCTAAGAGTCACTTTGTCTTACAGACATGGCGACAAAACCTTCACTCACCACTAAGAAGAGGTTGCTGTGATACACTGTCACTGAAAATGGTAAGCGCATTAGAAGAAAACCTGAGGGAACCAAGCTCTGTCCTCACAGGAGGCAAAAATGTGATTGCAACACACCACACCTGTGAAAAAAACATGAAAAACTTGGTGGAAATGTACTTCCACCAAGTACCAGCCAATTAAGAAACTCTCCTCCATGCAATTCTAGTTAAAACCCAAAAGCAACAGAGGTGGGGTGGCGGTTTGTTGTTTTTCATTTCATAATCTTGCATTTCCAGGCTGAAAACACGGGTTTTTCAAAGCTATTTAACGCACGCTTTGACAAATTCCCTTTCAGAAAACCCTAACACGAACCAGATGCTCTCAGTGCACTGCGAGCACCCTCAGGCCTTCCTGCAACCTCACACGCTCGGTCCCAGGGACGAGCCTCCCCCCAGGCCCATTAACTTGCCCAGCCGTGACCGAAAGTTTTGCTCCCAAGGCGAGTAACTCGTCTCACAGAAGGGACCCAGATCCCTGCCTGGCCTCCTCCGGCTCCTTGCCCCCCCCGAAGCCCCGCTGACAGCCGGCACCCTCCCCTCCGGGCGCGCTTTCCCGCCGGGCAAACAAGGCGCCCACCTCTCCTCACACCGCCGCCACAGACGGGGCTCCTTACCCAGGCCCACCAGCGCATCGAGAACCGGCAGCCTGCCGCACCGACCCCGCTTCGGCACAGAGCGGTGCCCCGGGGCGTTGCGCTACGAGCCGCGGCGGCTGCACGGAGCGGGCCCTTGAGCCCCGAGCCCCAGCTGACGGGACCGGCCCTGCTGGCGGGCCCAGGCCGCGCAGACCACCCTCACAGGGCGGGCGCGGCGCCTCACGCTTCCCGCGGGGTGCGGGGGCTCCGGCCGAGGGGAGCGGAGAGACCTAGAGCGGGCTCGGGGCCCCGGCGACCGTCCCGCCGCGTCTGAGGCGCGGTTGGCCGGGGCGGGGCGGGAAGGCCGGTTCCCTTCGCGCACGGCTCCGCCCCGTCTCCCCGCGGCGGGGGCCGGAGCGGGAGAAGGGCTTGTGCCCTGGCGAGGGGTCCTGTGAGGGAAG
>JANHGO010000044.1:28097621-28138335 GCA_024606505.1 Aquila spilogaster | reverse complement strand
GGTCCTGTGAGGGAAGGGTCCTGTGAGGCGGCGAGGGAAGGGTCCTGTGAGGGAAGGGTCCTGTGAGGCGGCGAGGGAAGGGTCCTGTGAGGGAAGGGTCCTGTGAGGCGGCGAGGGCCTGGCCACGCTCCCCGGGGCTGCGCCTACCGCCCTCTCCCTCATGTCCTCCCTGCCCCTTAGGCAGCCAGGGATAGAGATAACTTTTCGTTAAAATGGTTCTTGCTGTCACAGGGTTGTTGTTTTTTATACTGAAAGCGCAGCCTCGGAGGTGCTGGCTGAGGCAGGCAGCACGGCGTGGCGGGACATAGCGGAGCGAGCCGGAACAGGCCAAGTGCTGGTGGTGTTGAAGAATAACTGAAGAGATTTTAGAATGATCTGAGTATTTTGTGCAAGACATATTTTGTATAGGTTAAATAAGTAAGGCTGTAATTGGAAAGGCACACAGTTGGCATTCATAGAGTAAGGACACGCTGTAACAATTAGGCCTTGATGTTTTGAGGAAGTTTCGTGTGCATTGCCAACTTGGCAAGAATACTCAAGGTCCGTCGCAGAGAAAAGAAACGTTAAGGATAATTGGACCTCAGAAATGTAGGATGTGACTGATAAACAGAAACATCCTGCTCCAGAAGGTGCCGAAGGCCGGATGATTGCCAAAGAAGCATGAACCTGCAAGGAGCGTGCGTGCTAATCTGCACAGCAAGCGAGGCTAATCTAAATATAACTGGCCAATAGTAGATGAGATGGTGACTACAAACCAATGAATGTAAATTTAGGTGAGTTTTTACTAATCGTATAACAGAATAAATACATTGTTTTTCTTTGCTGTGGTGTGCTAGCTTTGTGGAGTTACTACATAGCACCCATCTTTGTGCAAATATGAAATAAATAACGTCTCTCCTGAGAGTGATTATTGGCTCGTTGCACACCAGGAAACAAATTCGCTTTTTGGACAACGCTGGTGTGGGTAATGGCAAGGCCGGGCCATTGGCTTGGGGTTCCAGGGACTTTGTGGACAGCCTGGTGCCAACCTGTTTCTGCTGGCTGTAGTGTAGCTACAGCCTTGGGTGCGACAGTGTCATGGGAATAAGGTGGAAGAAGTTTGTGTTTCAAGGGGTGAAATCTTCCCATAGCTTGAGGTCCAATTTCAACAGGTACATTCTAATAAAAGCAGCTCTTCTGTATACTGGGATCTTGGTTTAATATTGCTATTTCAGGTTAGCTAATACCTCTTTTTTTCTTTCAGGGAAGTAATTCTTTTTATCAAGAAAAGCTTATTCTTCAGTTCTGGGATGCATAGCTTGTTGTCTCTCTCATGTAAGTCACTAAAGTATTTTATCCTCCTAAGCACCTCGTGCTGTATTTGGACTGACTTGACAAGGTCTCAGCTTGGCTGAGATCTTTAGGACAGAGATCTTGTCTTCTCTCATGTTTGATTAAGTGCAGCACATGATGTTAGCAGCTCAAGTGATCTTGTTTCTCTTGAAACAGAGAACTCTCTGTGCTGCGACTATGCCTGTAATATAAAGAAGGTTTGGCCAGCATAATGAGATAGATCCACAGTGTTGCAGAAGAGTAAATAAGTGCATTGATGCAGTGGAGCGTAAACCACAGTGGAATAAACAGGTCTGCCTACATATTGTTCGAAAGTTTTAAGATTCAGTCATTCACTGCTTTCTGCAGAGAGTGGACTGCTTGGTGCTGGCCCGTTTCATTTTCATCTAGCTTGCTACAAGAAATTAAAGTAATTTACATGTGATAAACATTTCTTTTACATTTTCCATCCATACAAATTATAGTAGTGATCATAGAGGTGTGCAGCTGCGAATGGAAGGGGCAATTACCCATACTGCAGGAATTGGGAGTCAGCTGAATACCAATGAGAATTAGGCTGTCAACACTATGGAGGGAGCAAAATGCAATTAAGGAAGTATATGCCGTTTAGATCAGCCCAATCTGCATTGTGTACTAAACCTCTCCAACCCAGAGATTCACCTTTCATTGATTGCTCTATGTTGTATTTTCCTTCTCAGGAAAGTAATGTTGCAAACAAGCTAGCAAGCACCCAGGCTGAATAAGATCAGTATCTGGAAGAATCTAAGAGGTGGGCTGACAGTTTTCATGCTTTGGGTTATAAATGATGCTGAAATAGGGTTGGGAGAAACATTACCTTTTCTTTAAAATTCTAATCAAGATACACAGAGAATAACACAGGATAACTAAGAATAACACAGATCCTCACAGTTCCCACTAAAGCTGGCAGCTTGATACTTCATTATTTATCATCGTCCGTTTTTTTATGGTAACAGTTGACATTAGATTATTACTGACCTGGTTGGTATTTGAATTTATTCCCTAGAGGTTAAAGACTTTGTAGCTTCATGTTCTCAGTCCTTTTTAAAATTCATAATTTTAGAGCATGGAAAATACATTGTTCTATCAAGTTTATTTCTCTGACATTTATTCAGTGGAGAGTGTGAGCCTAATATTAAAGGCTTTTGAAGCCCAGGATACAGATAATTCTTTTCACTGGTCTTCCCTAAAACAGGTCATTTTATCATTGTGGCTCCCCTTGTCCGTGTCTAGGAAGTCAATATGTTGAATGGCATAATTATTTGAACTAGTATTTGTTTTTAAAGGATTTGCGGGTGATAATAGATGGCTCAACCCAGTTGTGTCAGAAGGTATTAAGATTTCCGTCTGCTAATGTCATGGAGTTGGTCCTATATAGAGCAATAAATAATACTGTGCGAGAAGCAGTGACAGGCTTTTACTCCAGCTCGTCTCTTTATCATATGTTATATTAAATTTAAACACAATTGTTGAATTCCTTTGTGTGGGTAAATGCTTTTTGATGTCTCCTTCTATTAAAGTTGTAATATCCCTTTTAACCGGAGGGCTGCATAAGAATTCATACTTGCTAGGTATGTTTCTCAAATAATCATAATCTCATTAATGTTGCCAGCAGAACTAATTGGGCTGTCACAACGAAGTTCAGTACCCAGCTGGAGAATTATGGTGTGGGGCCAATGGAATTAAGCATATTCTGATGGTGGGGAAAGTTAATGTGACTCATTAATGAAACACTCATAAGCATTATTATATATGAAAAGGCAGGTAGTTTGAGGTTGGTTTTTTTAAACCCTGGCAATATGAAGGACAACTGCAAGAACTAGTATGAAATTTCAAAGCATTTGTTGACAGTTCAAGATACAATAAAGGTTTTCTTCTTTATCAGCACGGACATTGAAAGTATTACCAAGTAGCACCTAGACACCATAAATCATTGATGAGAGTGTATAGTTTGAA
Source organism: Aquila spilogaster (assembly GCA_024606505.1). Taxonomy (NCBI): domain Eukaryota; kingdom Metazoa; phylum Chordata; class Aves; order Accipitriformes; family Accipitridae; genus Aquila; species Aquila spilogaster. Next base: position 28,135,029 of record JANHGO010000044.1, on the reverse strand, counting down.
AGTGTTGCAGAGGAAATGCTGTAGGACATGCAGCATCTCGTTGTGACTTCCAACAGGAAGTCATTGTGTTGTTTAGGGCCTGCTGTATTTAAAATGGTCATTTCAGTTTCCATTAATTCACATCTCCTAATTAGGAAATGGATTGGTCTTTAATTAAAGTTGCTAGAGACTGGTTGGTGTCCATGGCAGATCAGAAGCACGCATACAGATTACATGTTAAAAGTGTCCACTGAGTTTCAGACAGAAAAAATGCAGACCTGTATTTGTAGGTAGCTGTTATTAATTATGCTTCACTTGGTAGTAGGAAACCACAATAACCGCATTTTCACTAGGCTTCATGGTGGAGAAAAGAGGACTAAATCTTTTGTGGAAAAAAAGATAAACTGTCTCTTACAATCTTGTCCGTGGTCACAGTAGCATCTCTGCAGGCAGGTGTCCTTTCATCTAGGTCAGACTCGGTAACCACCCTGGGGAGGAATATCCAGTGAAGATCCTGGTTGTGAAGAGCATGACAAGTGTCTTTTTATGCCAAGCTTTTGTACAATGTGTTGCTTCTGTGAGTTGCTGGAGAGCGTTGTACGCTCTCCCCAGCATAACCTGAGGAAAGGTTGTCCTTAGGATGAGAAGCAAAACAGAAATTACTACTTGTGATTGTCAAGGAGCCACGGCTGTGTTTCCAAGGTTTGGTATTAGCCTCAATGCATAGGGTAGATTCCAGTCAGCATAGCTATGCTCTACCTTCCTAATTTTGCTTTGCACTTTCAGCTGGATAAATATTCATACTCACTGTGTGTCCTAACGTGGTGGTAAATAGCAAACATCTACCTTCCCATGTTTGGGTGCATTTCAATGCACACTGTACACATAGATTGCACAGATTTCCTTGTGAGTCCTTTCTCCCTACAATAGCAAGAAATTGCAATAACCTTATGGGAGGACATCTGAAAATGCAAGTTCCATTAGCCAGCATTATAAAATATCTATTCATATATGAACATACGTATATATTTCCATTTATATGGAAGCATCCAAACTCCTCACCAGAGACATGAAGGCCTGTTGGAGAATAGACACAGCTGTGGGAAGTGCTCTATCTGAAGAGCAGAGAGGAGACTGACCAGGCATTTGACAGTAGTTTCTTAGAGAGGAAGTAAAACTTGGAGTGGAGACGAGTTATTAGATCTACTCTTGATTTCTCAAAGTACTTCACCTGGAATTGTCAGTTTGCTGATCCCAAACCTAAGATCGTATGAGATGGGACTGAATCTCTAAATCATGTCTTTCACAGACGTCATGATCTGTTGTGTCTGAATAGATTCAATGCTGCTTACAAAAGCAACTTGAGTGTAAGAAAGTTGCAATGCACGAACTCTTGCTTTCAGAGACACACAAAGGTGTTGGTTTTTAACTCAGTCTGCGTCCCTGTATACATGTTTGCATCAGTTCATTTTAATTTTTCCCCATGCAGAGTTATTGTAGGTGCCTTCAAGGAGATGCTTTAAATAGTTGGGTATTCGAAACCAGTGTTTTATCATTGTGCTTCTGAGGAATAATGTGTTCCCCTAGATGGACAGGTTGGGTTTATTTCCTGAACATGACAGTAATTCATGTGAAAGAGGAGAACTCAGAAGCCCATAGAGTAAATGTTTGAGATTTCATTTTCTTCTCTCCTTGTATTATTTTTGCTTAATGATTTCCCTGTGGACCATCCTGATGAATTCCCAGTGTGTTGCTGTGGGGAGAGCTTTCAAAGGGAAGGGCAAAGCCATCATACACTTTCAACAGATCGATACTAGACTTATTAATCAGTTTTCTTCGGTAATAGGTTGACTCTTTTGGTAATCTTCCAGAATTTACTTCAAACTGATCAGTTTTGACATTTCAGGAAATGCCTTTATTTAGGAATTGCAGCTTTTCATATTGACAGTCTGTTTAACCCATCATATATCTATCTGTTGTAAAAACACAGTATTTATTCATTCTTCAGCTGGCTTTTGTGGTACTAGTCATTGCGATATTGAAGTGTCCTACACGTGCTGTAAGTCATATTAGCAAGGCTCTTTCTGTTTTTCTTCTTCTAATTCTTTATTGGTGGAATATTATTTCTACTGGAGGAGGTGGAGTGATTTTGCAGTTTGTCCAGAGGACATTGTTTTGAGATCTTTATAATCTTTTCTGAAGGTGGGCTTATTTCTGAGAAATCTCATGGTCCTGGAAGAAGGAACACCAGTGTTACTCTGAGCATTTCCTTACTGGTAAGGAGGTGAGTTGTTTTGGGTGATTGTATTTTTGGAGAAAGATCTTCTCTCTTAATTTTCTGGAACTGTTTGAGAACTTACAAAATGCACACTAATCTGAAGTTTGGCAACCAGTTTGTGCCATTTACCTAAGTGTGTATGTGCATGAAGATGTTTGAGAACTTTAGTATCCTCGTCTAAGACAGACCTTCTCAATAAATACAGCCTCTCTAATCTTAAATAGTGGTTTTCATTGTATTGGTTAAGCTATCATATTCTTAACAGTAGCTTACTTGAAACATAGCTGATGTTTCCAGCTCCTGTGGGATAGGTAGCTGGAGGCAATCAGACAAACCACTCGGTGCTTTGTGGAACGTTCCACTAGATTGTGTGTTGAATAATGCAGCTATTAAGTAAATTTATCATTCCCTCCAGTGCGTGTTGGTTATAAAGAAAACACAATCGTAAAATTGTTAACTCTGAAGTCCCATTAATAGAATGGACCTCATATATGTCAATTTTGGAAGGCTGGTTTTTTTTGGTCTCCAATTATTACAGGCTGGTAAGAGTTCATATGAGGCATGTAAGCATGCATATGCCTAAAATGTCCTTAAAAACAAATTAAGTATACATATGGGAACACATTTTGCACTGACTCACCATATAATTTTGCAGAACATTCAAAATATTAATTACTCTCAAAAGACTTGTAAAATAAGTATTAGTACTGCCACACTATAGGTGGGAAATCAAAGGCATGAAGACTAAATGACTCCTTTAAAGTCAGACAGAATGACAGCCGAGATTCCTGGATTCTAATCACAGCACTTCTTGCTGTGACAAGATGCATCCTCTTATTCATTATTTTTTCCATTATTATCCTTTAATAATGAAAAGTCATCTAATTGGTTATGTTATCATTTGGAGTGAATCACCATATCACAGCATTCCGAAGTATGTACAAGATCAGGACTTTAAAAGTCCTATGCTTTTTTCCCAAGTTTAATAAGCTCACTGATGGATATTTATGAAATAATTATGCACCTTTTGAGTCGCTGAACCACCTACAGAGGGAGAATCTAGACAGTAGGAAGCTGACATTGAGTTTGGCAGGCAGGTTAAATGATGACGTGCACAGGGGATTTCCAGTGTCTGTGTATGAAAGAGGATTTTCAGCGTAAAGAGTATCTCACAAATACTGTCAAATGCAGTTAATGTCTCATTACGTGAACTAGAGAGATTTACTCTCTCTCTGTTTTAGAAGCTTGATCATAGGCAGACCATAATCCTTTCCATTTGGTATCGTATTGATCTTTGCTGTCAGAGTTTGGGGATGGAGGGCTCTCAATAATGAAAAAAGAAGGGAAAAGCAAAAATAGTGTCTTTGGTTTTGACGCAGTTGTCTGAAGGCTCCATGTCCACTTGGGATTGTGGAAGATCAGAGTCTGATTCCTTTTGATTCCTTACATAGGCCTGAGCCAGATTTCCAGATCTGTGTGTTCCCAGCCTTCTTCTCAGTGAGAGTCCCTAGCTGAGACCTAGCTACCAGAAGTGCCCGTGAACCTTCTTGAACTGCTGACCTTTCAGGCCGCTTCAATATCAGAAATATACTAAACCGATAGACTTGGCTCAGCCCTGATAGGTACTCTTGAGTAAATCATTCTACCCCATGCCAGTAGACCAAGTCTCCAGCAGAAAATGAACTTGATGATCTGATTGTAATTAGTTTCTTGATTTAATGGCAGTAATTTTACTTGCATGATGGTAGTCATTGCCCCAGCTAGCAGGAATAATAGAATTGTTTTCCTTAAAGGCCCATTTACGATGCATCCTCTGTTGAATCTTAAGCAATAACAAGCAGAAGCCTATAGTTATTTCAAAACTATGGTATTTAGATGGTTAAAAGTGTCAGGCTATCTTGCCTGAGCTTGGTGACTGGGAATTGCCAGTATAAGAAAATGAACACTTTTAAAATACAGTTTGAATTTATTCCATTTTGTTCTAAGATGATCTTCTTTTTCTTTCATTGATGATTTAAACACCTGGAAGTTAAAGTCCTCATAAAATTAGAAACAGGCAAACAAAATCTTTAAGGAAATTAAACAGCATGGGATGTGATGTGCTTACACAGGTATAAAACCAGCAGATAATTAAAAGCAACTGGAACAAATGGTCTGATCTCCTTAATAACTTAATGGGCAAAGTGTCATTAAAGTATCATTCTATTTTGGTTACCTCAACTCCATATCCTTTTAAAACTTAAGCTGGAGAGCTATAAAAACTTGTACCCTTAGTTATTTTCCTTTTAAATTTCTAAGAATTTGGCTCTCCACAGCTGGGTTAGAATTGGATTAGGTATCTTCACATTGCAGTGCATTTTGAATTGTGGACTTGAGAGCCTGGCAATCTTTGCTTGAAAATCCCATCCTGCTAGCAAATGAATCTCCTGAATCACAGTAACCGTCTGTTCATTATCAAAATGCTCATGAAGGAAGAGAGTGGGCCTACCTGGCAGGACTGTGGAACAGGTTAGATATATGGCAAGGAAGTCAGGGCGTATCAAGTCTGAATAGGTATGGTGGAAGAAGTGTTTAACTTGATTTGGTGGAAGGCAGTTTTTTGTCCCCCTGTGATTTGTACAATCCATAGATGGATTCAGCTGGGGAAAGTTATCTACCCAGAAGAACTCAAAAGTTTTGGCTAGTCTGTCAGCTCCTTGTCAAGCTTTATTCCCTTCATTAAGAATATATCTACATCTGCCCTTCCTTTGTCCTGTATTAAATGGAATTTTCCATTATTATTTCTTGCATCTATTTACCTTTATAAATTCTTCAAACTAAGGAACACTTACAGCTATGAGGCTCTGAGCTTTCAAATTCTTCATTCATAGAACACCTGCTGACTCCTGTGATAGCTCAGCTTAAAAGACTGCTAGATTGTTCCTGAATTTTGAAAAGCAATGTACATTTAGATTAGATATGAGGAAAAATTTCTTCACCAAAAGGGTTATCAGGCATTGGAACAGGCTTCCCAGGGAAGTGGTTGAGTCACCATCCCTGGAGGTGTTTAAAAGACTTGTAGATGTGGTGCTTAGGGACATGGTTTAGCAGTGGATTTGGCAGTGTTAGGTTAACAGTTGGACTCTATGCTGTTGAAGGTATATTCCAACCTAAATGTTTCTATGATTTATAGTCCTTTCTTAGTTATGAATAATAATATAGACTCTGATCCACTGCATACTTATGTGTGTGTTAAGCTGTATGCATGTATGTAGTGCCTTGGGAATTGTTTATGAAATAAGGGCTGCATTGATCCAATATTGTATTTTGTGTGTTTATCATTAAATATTTAAAGCAAAATAATTGTAAAGAATGGATGGAAGATGCATTTTGAATGGAGGTTGTGAAGAAAATATGTAAACTGGGAAAAGTATTACGCTAGAATGTACTGCTGGTTTTAATCAAAAAATGAAGTGTACAGATGTATTTCTATTCTATCAGGAATTTGTACTCAAATGTTCTGAAAGATTCACAAATTCTGAACATGTTTAGATCATGTATGGCCATGGATATACGTAATTTGTAAGAGTGAAGAGATTTTCTTTTTTCAATGCTCTGTTATAACCAGCTAAAGTGTCTCTAACAATGTATTAGTCTAAAGTGCAGATCAGAAAAACAACAAAGAACAAATCATAGTCAGAGCAGAGACTAAGATGTTAAAACCATAATTCAACCACAAAGTTGACAGAGTAAGATGAGACAGTGAAACTGTGGCACCATTAGCATGTAACAGAAGCTGTTATGTGTGTTTAAATGTACTCTGCCTGAATAAAATTGTTTGTCCTTACACCAGGGTCTTATTATCATTTTGGTCCTTTGCAGTATCAGGGAACATTAAACACAGGAGCAGGCTTGTGTCTAAAAACACAAAATGTCTATATGAGGTGACCTTGATCTAGGCTGATATAATCCCGGGAGTTATAGGGGCTTTATTAAAAACTTAAAAGCTAGGCTGCTATTTAAACTTTATTCTCTTCTCTCCCCAAATAAATGAAATACTGACAAAATCTCCTTAGCTGGCTGGTGTGATATGCCAGCTGAAGTTGTATATCACCGGCTGCCTTCCTGGCAGAGCCCACGCTTGCCTACGGATCTGTTGCCTGAGGTACTGATTTAGTCAGCATTGCCCACTGAAGGACAGGCCAAAGCTGTTTTCCACCTGCAGTGGTCATGCATGTGTCCTAATTTTCTAGACAGATCCTTAGTAAAATTTCAGTCATCTCCTACGAATTGATTCTGCTGCTAGACTGTTTTAAAGAAATCCTTATTTCCAAATTAGAATTGTAAGGACTGAAGGGTACCAACATTGGTACTGTCCATTTTCTGGCTTTCCCTAGCAGCTCTTACTGCAGTTCTACGGGCTAGTGAAACACAAATTCGGGTTGTAGATCCTTTCTGGTTTGGTTGCTGGTTCAACTCCTGTTTCTTAATAGTATTACTTTAAAATCATTGTAATGCAATAATGGTTTGGTTAAAGCAGTTAAAGAAATTAGAAGTGTGAGTGTAGTACCTACTAGATAGATGCACATGATTAATTCAAGCCGTGAATTGGGAAACCATTGTGGTGATTGTATGGAAAGACTGTCACTGTTGACCTGATAGCTACAGCAAGAGACAGGCCATCTCAGAATTTTCTTTGAAGAGCAAACTCACATTACAACAAAGCATCCTACAGGGTTTACTCTACAGAGACACCCACTAACTGGCTTCCTTGCAGGAAATTTCTGCAGAGGAACCACAGTATGACAGTTTTGCTCCCTAAAGGCAATGGATAACAGTGGGATTAAAGACCCCTGGCAAAAGGTTGCAGGTAGTGAGGGCTGGCATAGCTGCTGCCCACTCAGTACTGGGTTTGATGACAAATGCAGAATTTGCTGGCTCTCTTCAGCGATGCCAATAATTTCCAGCACTAACTCAACCTTACCTTTTTGTGTTAAAATAAGTATTTTTGCCAAGTTACTGTGAATGCTTTCTACTTGGTGTACAGATGGAAAAATTTAAGAATTTAAGATCTTAATTTATTTTCAGTACTGCGATCTTTTCCCAAAAATGACTTGGAAAGTTGGACTAGGGAATCTTTCTTCTTGTTGCAGTTACAGCTACTACTTCGGAGCACAGTGTCCATGTAAGATACGCTATGTTTTTCTGGTTTCCCCTGTTGATTGGCAGGCTTGGTTAGATGTTTCTGAGGGCACAGCTACTGTTGCTGGCAATTATGATGTTTGCAGCCATGTCTAAAACACTTTCCCTCTAATTCATTTGTGACCTGTGTGATCCTATCACACCTAGTATCCCTCCCAGGCCTCTTAACCACTGTTGCAATAATGTAGTCAGTGTTACTACTACAAAGAAACACATTTTAGTATCTTTCATTTATAAAGGAAAAGACACAGATAGAGTCAGGGCAAATAACAAACTAAGTGTTGCTTCTGGACAGAGATTCCAATGGCTTCAGGTGCCTCTTAATTATTCAGTTTGCATATTTATTATTCTGTTGTTTGGTGGACAGGGCGTCTTTGTCTTTGACCAATAATATATTTGTTGTTAGAAGCAGAAGATAATAATATCTGTCCTTGGAATGGTAATTTCCTCATTTGCCACTGACCTCACCTGTGACTTTAAGGTTCTAGATGAAAAAGGAAGAAAATAACTTATTAAGTGATTGTCGTGGAAGAATAGTGAATAATTTTATTGACTGTAAATCTGTAGTTGTATAATTTGTAAGGACTATTTGACTATTATTTGCTCATTTTTATTATAGAGCTTCCATAGATGGGTATCTTACCATTTTTTTCTTGGACATCTGTGTTTTCAGGTGCTTGTGCAGATATTAAGAGGCCTGTAGCATATGGGCCTCTGTTAATTGCTTACAGGAGTCTGTATTGCACCCTAGCCAAATGACTTAGAACATAAGATAGCAAGGTGGGGATTGGTGTGCATTAGATGGGTGGTGCCAAAACTAACATTACGATGTTGGCTATAGTCTCAATGCAGACTGAGCACAGACTAGATCCTTGGAAGTATTAATTTTGAATAGAGAAGGTTGCTAAACTTCAAGCTTAACATTCAAGCAACGTCTTCTACACGAGCATTTTTGGCAAATTTTGCAAAAGCAGAGGAAGGGATTACCTCTATAGTTTAGAAAGTCCCTGTTTCCTCCATAGATTGTAAAACATGAGCTCCTGTTAGGTTGGAATATTAGTGTTTATGAACAAAACTTAAGGATTACTATCCCCAGTATTTTGGGATTTGAGAGCATCTTTCTGTACTGTGCTGACCATGAAGTTCTCTTAGAACTTCTCAATAACTTGGCTGAAATTTTCACCTCCTTCGGATTTTACCTGTATAGCAGGCAGCAGCAGGTAACTTTAATGAAGGGACATAATTCAGAACCTTGCTTTGTTGCAGATAGTGTTCCTCAAGCTCTGTTTTGGGTTCGTTTGCTTCTACTTTGTCAAAGTATCTGTCAACTTGGAATAAATTTCCATTTTTATGCTGGCCAATTTCAGATAAGTTTTTTTTACCCTTTTAGTAATGTTTCTCAGCCCTTAGCAGTCATCTCTTTTCACAGTGAACAAAAGCCACAGCAGTGTTTCTTGCTATTACAACATTGCATGTATCTTAGGCTAACTTTAGGCTCTGGAGAAGAAGAAAAAGAAATGGGAAAGTTATAGTACCAAAATGTGTAGAGGTAGGTAGTTTGGATTGGATTATTAATCTCCTAAAGCAATTTGCCATTTCCTTTTAATACTAATCTGCATTGAACATCAGATAGCACTTACACTTTAAAACAGTGAGTATCAGAGACAGGCCTGTAACAAAATAAAAGTATGATAAAAAATGGAAAATAAAACTGTCAGGAGATACTACAGGTTTAATGTTTGCACTGAAATGAAAATGCCGAACATCAGTGATAAAAGGCAAAGTAAATATTATAACTTCTGTGGACTCAGTCCTATTGTGTTCTGGAAATCTGGATATTGTTTTAAAACAAATTAATCATGATGATACTCCTTTAAACACTGGCAACAACAATCCTCTATCTTATGGGAGAGGTTTGACTTAGGGGTGAAAGGCACCATTCTCACACCAGGGCAGACAAGGATAGTGCATCTGTGTGTGAGCTTTACATGCTGACATGGCTAATAGTCACTTTTAATTATAAAGATAAAAGCTGTTGAGGTAATTTTGGATAGCAAATTTCAAATTTAAATGCACTCAAACAGATTGCCTAGAGAGGTCATGGCGTCTCTGTCCTTGGAATATTCAAAACCCGATTGGGCCCAGTCCTGAACAACCTGCTCTGGCTGACTCTGCTGTGAGCAGGGCGTTGGACTGCATGATCCCCAGAGATCCTTTCTAACCTCAGTGATGATGTGCTTCTGTGAAGTGAAAAGTGGAAGATGTTACTTAATCACAGAATCACAAAAAAATTTTGAGGAGCTATTCTGTAACCAAACTTAGCCTGCGGTGCTAGAGGACAAGGAGACTTTGAAACACGCTGGGGTCTGTAGAGGGTGAATATACTGATCCTGCATGCCAGCAATGCCTGCTGAGCAGGAGCTTGCAGTGTGCAAGGAATAAAGCATATCTTTAATGAATAGAATCATCTCATTCAATGGAATAAAAGGGAATACATCTTTCCTAAATATTTTTCGTAAGGGATCTGAAAATGGCTTGCTTAAAAAAATATCACACACACAAACACACAGAGCATATGGTCTGAGGGCTCTTGTTTATACCTGACTTCTGCAGACTCCCACATCTGTGGTAGTTTGCACCTAGATATCTGTAGGCAAAATTTTGATCTAGGACAAAAAAAAATTAGAAGTAGAGTATCCAAAACCTAGTGACCTAAGTAATATCAAGAGATGGAATCCAGCTGCTGACATGAAATAGCCCCATGAGAACTGTCGTTAAGGCATCCCATCAGTGAGTTTGCCCAGTAGCTCCCCCAAAGAAAATGCAAATATTGTATATGGGTATGCTTTGCCTCTTTTATCCTCTCTCCTCTGCAGACCAGAGGGATGCCAAGTTCTGCTGAGTCAGAGGCCATTGCTAGTCACCATGAACGTGTCAGGGGTGCTTGGTTTTGCCTTTTATTGACAAGGCAAAGAAGGCACTGATGCAGCTGCTTCTTGCTGACAGTACAAATTCAATGATTATTCAGCCTGTATCTTGCTGACAGTACAAATTCAATGATTATTCAGCCTGTATATTTTTACTAAGGATGATCAAACTGCCTATTCCTTTACAAAGGAGCTATTTTCTCCTTCACAAGTTGCTAATGTGGTTGTGGTGCACCAAAATTTGCGTTCGTGTTGACTGTTAAGTCTCTAGAGGTGAAGAAGAACAAACCTCAGAGTGCCTTCATCTTTCTCTTCTTTGCTGCCATTCAGGATCTTTGTTTGCCTGCTCTTTGCACATTAACAAATGCCCAGCCTGCTTGCTTCTTATACAGTTAAGCCTAAGTTGCCAATGTATTATGAAGAGAAAGAACATACATGGATTATTATCCATAGATGGATACAGGTGTCTTAAGGGCCATCTGTATTCCTCATCTGGGATATAATACAGTGTCCTATTGGTAAAAAAGTAATTTAAAAAATACCTACTGTCTCTCTTGGCTTTTCTGTTCTAATAGCAAAACAGTGCTATAGCTGACCTGTAGCATATGATGTTTTTAACAGAAGTCATCATAATATTCCGTGGCCAGCCCTTTAACAACTGTTTTTTGCAACCATTTCTGATTTTTAATATGATAAGTTTTGTGTAACAGTCATGGCGTGATGTAGAAGGCCTGGCGGAGGGACTAGGAAATCTAGTGGTATTTTCATTTAGAATTCTGTTTTGCTTTCCCCTAAACGCAGCCAAGAACAGAGCTGATGTTACCTGGTACGAAGAATTGTCCTGGGCTGGCCATTGGTCATGAACACTGTGCAGAGCATTATGTCAGTAAAGTGCTCATTATTCTGATTTGTAATGAGACAGAGGGTCAGGAACTTTGAGTATGCCTGTGCTCCAGTCAGAGGTGTGATCTTGTGTAAAAACACCCAGTAGAGCTTTAAACTGCTTGGGATACTGATTGCAAAGTAGGTGCAGAAGGAAAGAAGTCGTGTCAGGCTATACCAGACTACATGGGCCAGTCTTAAGGCTAAAAAAGGCAACTGACCTAGGTCTTAGGGCCAGAGGGAGCATAAGTAGATTAATGTAGTAGTGCAAGGTCTTGAATAGTAGCACATCCAAAGTGACCTGATATACAGAGCTATAGATTGTGCTAAGGAGATGAAGTGAATTTTCCCAGTTCAAGAAAAGTCGGTAACAGAATATGATTTACAATGCTGCCCGCTATGCTCCTCATCCTGTCCTCTGCTGACAGGACATCTCTCCATCATTTCTAATATCTCTCTGTGTACATGAGAAACTCCATGTTTGAGGGTGTTTGAAAGCCAGAATCAGTTCTGATCTGTCTTTTTCAGCATGCTAGAGTAAAACTGCAGATCTAAACAACCCCATATTTTGTCATATCCAAATTTTAATGCTGAGACTTGAATCTATGTGTATTTATTCACTACAACATATTAACAATTGTTTAATTGTAAGTATCCCTTCTACTGTTGATGCATTCCTAGTGTGAAGGAAACCAAGGGCATCAGAGAGCGCTTCTGAAGCCTTAAGCATACTGCTTCTCAACCAAGAGCATTAAAGTTTGTTACATAAAAAGCTATTGTTGTGCCTTCTCTCCATGCTTCATCTCTGCCTGTCTGTAGATGGATGTTCAAAAGAGTTGGTGGGTAATTGTACTCTATCAAGTAGGCATTTAAGACTTCAATTGCTTCTTTTAGCTAAAGCCCCCTCATTCTGTACTTCACAGTCACTGAAAAACAATAGAGAACTGAAGATGTAAAAGTCAGTCCTTGAAAATGTGCTTTGCAGTCCTAGTTAACTATCTTACTGTCCAAGTCTTCATAATCCTTTCAAATTGCAGAAGAAAAGAGTGTAATTTATCAAAAAGATAACAAAGCATTCGGCATGGAGCTGGCCATTGACCTGTGTGTACTGCAATGTCAACATCCAACAACAAAAGAAAAGTGTTTGGGATAAAGGTTAAATATCAGGTGCCTTGGGTGAAGTAATCCAATTTACATTAAACCATTTAGGTTTAGTCCAAGCCACATTACCTCACATTTGGGTAGGCTCACACAGACAATGCCTATAGCCCAGCTGAAAGGTGGCAACTTGCTAAACTACAGTAACTTGGTGGTGTTGCTGAGCCTGCTGTAATTTGGACCAAGCCTCTCATCACAGATGTTGAGACCTCGCTTAAAATAATCTGAGTGTTGAGACCCTGCCACTGATTATGCAGGCAAACTGTGCAGCAGACGAGCATCATATGGAGCATCACATGTTAGATGCTTAATTGTATCCTGCCTGGAGCAGCAACACTGAGCAATGACACTGTTTGGTGACATGAAGTGGGGAAAGCAGTACCCCTGTGTCTTCTGCCCTAACAGCCCCTTTCCCTTCCCACCCACCTTTCCATATGTCATAGGTCTTGGTGTTTGTCATGTACTCTGAATCAAACTTCTCCCTAAACCACCAAGTTACCCTCTTCTGACTGAAGTTGCCACTGGCAACAGTGGCCTGTACAAACTGATTGCAATGAATGATATTTGCTGGAGTTCTTCCAAAGAAACTTTGTCTTGACAGAAGAAATTGAAGCACAAGCAATGCTGTTAGCCATGTGAAACTGAGTCTGCCTCTGTTTTTTTATGGATGTATCATAATGCTGTGAGGGTTCTGTTCAGCTGTGTGAAAACGTTCAGCAAGATCAGCTTCAACATTTGTTTTCTCCCTCTGATTCATTAAAGAAGAAAACCTACCCTGGCTCACTCAGATGGCTGATGCTGTTTGGATTATGACAGTGTGCAGGCATAAGATGCTCCAGAGCATTATTATCATGATGACATATGGGGGATTGTGTTAGTGTTAGGGATTATTTTTATTTATCAGTACCACATAAGAATGTGAGAGTATTTATTGTATTAGTTGTGCTTGCCACAAACAAAGAATTCTACGCTCATTGTGATAAACCTGAAGCAATCTTTTTAAATAACGGACAGGACCTGCATTTAGGAGAGAGAGAATCCATTGTAAGCTTTTTAATTATTCAGGCATTGAAGAGAGACAAAAAAAGGTTGCTATTCATTATGGCAGTTAGGTTTTAGAGCACGTAGTTTCTTTCTTTGTTTGGGATTTTTCATCCTGATGATATAAGCTTCCGTTTCAAGCAAAATTTCTCTCTGGCCCAACATATCCCCTTGGGAGATTTCAGCCCCTTGGCTGGCTGATAATGTGATTGCAGATGTTTGCTTTTTTAAACAGAATACTAAGGTGGCTGAATGTGATATTGAGATTTAGCAGCTGTTATTAGGACTTGTGTTCCTGCAGGTCTGGGATGGGAATTTTAGTTTAATCACTGCAAGTTAGAGTTACAAGGTTCAGATAAAATAACAAGTATTTGCAATTATGTGGCTGGAGCCTCCTGAGAGATCTAAAATTCACCTCAGACTATTATTCAGTAAACATGCTTTCCAGTTCTTAACTTGCCTTGCAGGATCCTTCCCTAAAGGAACTCGGGTGCTTTAACAGTGCTTTGCTGGTCCCAAGAGAGCTGATGATTTATACAGACGTGAGGGGGGATCTGTGCAACCTTTCCAGGCCCAGCTTACCAGTGTAGGTTTCAGGAATAATCCGATCTATGGGATGAAATTTTTCCGGACAAGCTTCCTCACTTTTTCCTCCTTTCCTCACCCACATAATGGTTGGAACAGGACTTCTAATGTACAGAGGTGGCAAGATCGGGTTCTGTGTATCTTGGCCGTGTCATTACGCTGCGAGTGACATACTAGCAGTTGTTCTTGCGATGTCTGAACAAGTTCATATTCCATTGTGGAGACAGCCAAGAAATGAAGAGCTGCTCAAAGTCTTCACTATGAAAGATTCTCAGGAGCTGTTACTGAGGGATTTAAAATTCTTTTACTTTGAAATGTTAATAAGTTAAACTGCCTGACAGTATTAATGGATGGTGACGTGCCCATTTGCCTGAGTGGGGAGTAGATGCAGAAGAAAATAGCTTGCCCAGAGTCACTTAGATAGTAGTAGACAGAAATAGAAACTAGATTGTCAAACTTCATTTTGGCATTTGCTCCTGCTGCACTATGCAAATAAAGAACATGTGATTTATGTATGATGAGGAGGGAGATCTGTCAAATTAGATTGCCTGAAAAGTGATTTAATTTAGAGCACTCTTTGAACAGAAGCAGTTCATTATTTGGTGGTAAAGAGTTAGTGTACAAATGCTGTGTGTACACACACAAGGATGTGATACTCAGGCTACTAGGTAATGTGTGGGAGCCCGCAGCTGTGGTATTCCCTACTTTCCTTCCTCTCCAGAGCTGTCCCTGCTCAGCATGTCATTCTGCTCATAGCAGAGCTTGCTACTGCTGGGCCATCTTCTTTTTTCATGGAAGCTGTGGTAGATTTTTCCTGTTTTCATTTGTGTTCACTGTAATATGGCTGAGAGCACTGATTGGTTTTGTCTCTTTCCTTTGGGTATATGGAAGGCTGCTCTAACTTAAATTAGATTACACCTGAGCAGAATTATAAATGTTTAAAAAGCACTCAAGAGAATGACTGCCCCCAAATCTGGAATTAACACCTATAGAGATCAAGAATGTAAGCAACACCCTCACCCTCAATAAAATTCAAGGCCATTTTTCTTTGCATAACAGCAGTGAAAGTTATAACCACTCCCTGCTGACCAGTGGAAAAAGTGATAGATCTATAGCTACATTTCCTATGTCTGGGAAGGAGCAATGGGGACCATGTATTCTTCAGGTTGGAAGCTCTTTAGGTTGGGAGCTCTATAATTCTATTAGCATTTTAGATGAGCTCTGGAGCTTTTACAGATTTGCATTCCTGCATGCACACACTTGCACATAAATGCTAAAATATCTTCTATTTTCAGCACCAGAGAGCTAACCTCCGGTAAGCAAAGCACTAGGGAACAGAGACACCACTTAGAATAGATTAAATTCCAGCCACAGAGAAACATCATTTGGATTTTTCTTGCAGGAGACACTATGCTCTGTTTCTTCAAACCCCAGAGTATGAATAAAACTTAAATTATTGAGGCAAATAGCTTAGGGAGTTTCAAATAAGGATTAGACAATTATATGAATAAGAATAGGTAGATAAAAAGAGAAGGACTATCAAGTTGCCTGCATCTGCTTATAAATTCATCACCAGTATACAGGTAAGGTAAAAATCCCATAAGCATTGCCATCAGGGAGAAAATCTCTGCATGAGCAGCGCTATCTATTGCAGCAGTGACTTTGCATGTATTTCTAGGTTGCTAACTAGAGACATTTTAAAGAGACCTTGTTTTTCAGGAGGTGGTAGTTTTGTTCTTTCCAACACCCAGATTCCTTCATTATGTGAAAAGATGATGCCTTAAATAGCTAAATGCTTTTGAATACCTGTTTCCTATGAAACAAGAAGTATATTGCTAATCATCTGGGACTGATCTGAGCTCAGAATAGATTGTTCTTCCTTTTATATTTTGAGTTCTGTCTAATATATACAGGGATTATTCCCTAGCACCAGAGGGAAAGGGAACCCAGACCCCTTCAGTCTTAGCACTGTAGAAGTGTTATATGTGCAACAAAATCTGGGGGAAGAGTTTCATCTTTAGGTTTATCTTTAGGCTTATCCTAAGTGCCTAACTTAGTGAAATATCAGGCTACTCTTCTGATGTGGGCAAAGGGTATGCAAATCTCTGAGGGCTATTCACAGTAAAAACATAACTTGAATGTCTTAGATCACCGTCTAGAGGTTTCTTTGTCTTTGCACTGACTCTAGAGAGAATCAAAGCAGACTGAATATCTAACTGAAGCCGTAGTTCATCAATGCACAGGCTTTGTTGGCTCTGCCTGCTTAAAAGGCTCCCCTTCTCTCATGCCTAACTGCTTCTTCCCAGCTCTGCTCTACCTCTTAGTTGTGCCAGCCCAGCTCTTTTTCAGACCATACTGGAATATGTCTCAGTATCTTTTTAGGATGTTACCCAAATATGCCTGGCATCACACAGTTCTGTTTTCCTCTTCAAAGTGACAGCTTATATTGAAACAAATTTGTAGCTTTCTGAACACTTCACAGATGTCAGCAGTGTGTCCGCTGAGGCTAGTCAGATCCTTATAATGCAAAAATAGTCTCCTTCTTCCTAAAATGGGGATACTTTACCAATAAACAGGGGATACATTTCCATTAGATTATGTCATTATAGGATTCATGACATGTAGATGAACAATTTTGATTCTTTCCAGTAGAAAGAAGCAATGCACATACACAGTCAAGTGAGAATGACATTGTTCCCTCTGTGTTTTGTGAAATGACAGTTTACTGAGAAGATAAACCCAGAAGAATGGCTCTAGATAAATCTTTATCTAAATTATCAACAAAGGGTTTCTCTCTCACTCTTTCTCTCATTTCATAGACCATTGACCAATATTCCCATGCAACCATCTTTTAATAGAAAAGAAAGATTTCCTCGTAGGCAAGGGGAAAATAAATGAAAATATTATTTGCTTGGGCAGATCATCTGGAGCAGGGAAATCAGTTGGGATTGTTTATTCAGCAGAAGCAGCAGGGGAACCGATGACAAAAAATTACTTATAACCCAGGAGACATATCACACCCTGTTTGGCAAAACACTTTTCATACATCCGGGACCTCTGCTTATATTGTTTGTGGTTGTGATACTGAAATAAATGTGTTTTCCTTTATAATAGCCAACTCTGTTGTTATCACCTAGGGAAACTTCTGCGTGTATCAGGGTTGCTGGATGGGTATCTTTGCTCCTGAATTCTTCTGTGATTGAAACTAAGTAATCATGTATGATGTATCTCTGAATAATAGATGCCAAGTATCTAATTGATCAGTGCATCCTGTAGCAGTGAGACTGCCTTTCACCAGCTGTGGGGTACTTATGACAAGTACTGCTGGAATTTTCCCTTTCCTTTAAAATCTTTTCAGCACTCCTCATCACAACAAGCTCTTGTGACTGGTTAGCTTAGCAGTGCATTGACATTTTTCTCCAGAACAAGCTTGGAGGAAAAGTGTAATATATGGTTAAATGAAATAATTTCCAGCAGCACCTCTAAAAATGATCACTGAGCATGTAGGGAATTTCCACGCACGAGCTGTGATCAGCCCCAGATGAGGTCTACAGAAGGCCCTCTACAGTCTTCTGTGATAGCTACTGTAAATATAACCACATAAAACCAGCAGTCCATATTATTAGGCAGACACTGATGTGATCTTACTGCTATCTACGTCCCCATCATTTTGCAAATGAGAGGATAGTTCTATATAATCTATCTTCAGTTTTACCATGACATCCTTCAACATTGTATCTGAGCAGAAATGAATCATTTCATTCTCTGTGGTAGTTAAGCCCCTTCCAGGGCTGTACTAGGGTGACATTAAAAAAGTTTTAAACAAAAACATGCCACATAGTGTTTGGGCAGGAAGGAGACAGATGCAGAACAGTGAACAAGTGGGTGTAGAGGCAGACTGTCTCTAGCTGACATTTGCCTATGACACTGAGATTCAAATTCATCTGGAAAGTTTTGTGACTTCTTTGAAAGGAGTTTTATAGGATCTGGTTTTGCATTTCATCTTGTGTTGGGTCATTAAGCCACTGAATATCTCTTGTTGGCCTCCAGGAGCTACAGGCTGGAACCTGGGTGCAGTGCTTTGTGGTTCAATAATAGAAGATAATTTTTGAATACTTTTAAAGTATATTTCTACAAAACAAGTGAGTGCATACATTTTTAAGTGATACAGGGCTTTTCACTTGAGCACAAAGTTGGAATTGCAGCATCACTGACTCTTTTGAAATTGGTGGGATATCCAGACAGGTAAAGGGAGATGTGTCCAGTCCAGTAACTAGAAAATACAGTGAGGGAGCAGGGCTGCCCCTCTTCACTGCTGTTTCAGGGAGACCACGCAGGTCGAGTAGCAGAGGAACCAGGTTGGAGAAGCAAGAGGAATGGAGGCAAAAGCCTGGAGATGTCACCCAGCAGAGACCAGTAATGCCCTGGGATGGATAAAGAAATCCAAAGGACGTAAGACCAGTATCACAGTGCAGTAATACAGTTATTTAATGTTTCTGCTATTATCTAGTATGGCAAAGATTTGGAATTGCAAGAACTTCTGGCAACAATATCTGCATACAGCAGATCATGTTATCCTGTGATTGTAGAACTATCTTAGCAAGAGGCATGTATGTCATTCATGGGTAGCTGAAGAGCTAGTCTGTGAATTGAGAAATTATTCTGTTATCTTCAATGAAAAACATATAGTTATCAGGAGCAACAAAAAATGCATAATATGAGTTGCATACAGGAAACTAATTGGTAATGAATTTTCTAATCCCTGGCTGAATTAGGCTGTCTCCATACAGGCATAGAAAAGTATAACTTTTCCCTGAATTAGTATCTTCACCAATTCATCTGTTTTTATGCATAATATTTCTTTAACAAGGGATTGTTTGCCACAGTTTCATATTTATACAGGGAAAAAATTGCCTGCGCATGAAGTACTATCCTGGTTGATTTAATTGTTAAGGAAGTCCCAAGGATGTTGTCCATCCACGACCTTTCTGAAGCACTGCTCTAAGTTACATGGCTGGTGATAGTTTGTATTGCAACTTTTTGTTGCCAGGTCTTAATTTTGTTAGGTTATTTTGGTTTGACTTGGCTTTGTAAAAAACATGACAAATGAATTGTATCTACTTGAAGGTGCTATCTCACAGCCAGGATGCAATTTTATGTTAACTTCATTATTGCAGAATTCAGTCTGAAAGCCGAAGCACACTGACCTACAGCATATAAAACTTTAATAGAATATTTAATTCATGTATTTGAGATAAACTGTGAGATAAACCTCAAATGAATACTATGATTAATTTGGGTGAATGCATATGTTTGTGCTTGCAACCACATCTGCTTTCTTCTGGAGGGAATCAAAAGCTTCCATCTGTTTATTGTAATAGTTTCTAGTCTATGTATATGGATTCTCTTTTATATTGAATGTCAGGGCTTGTTTTTGTAAGCCAAGTGGTTCAGACAATGAGATCTGAAGACTCCTGGAATTCCAGGAGCTATACTAAGCAGTATATATACATACTGTCATTTCAGAACTAATTTGGATACCTTGAAAACCATGTCTTAATTTGAACAATAGAGAAAGAGGAGATTTAAGAAGAGAATGCTGTAATCTGTAAAAAAATACTGGTTGGCATAGCAAATACTGCCTGTTGTGT
The DNA here is from genome assembly GCA_024606505.1 of Aquila spilogaster. Lineage (NCBI taxonomy): Eukaryota > Metazoa > Chordata > Aves > Accipitriformes > Accipitridae > Aquila > Aquila spilogaster. The sequence continues at coordinate 28,115,347 of JANHGO010000044.1, read as the reverse complement.
GACAGGGGAGATGCTGCACAGCCTGCTCCTCCCTTTCCCCTTGACAGCTGCCTCCAGAGTGCCTTGTCTGTTCCTGAATATATATGGGTAGAGTTTTTCAAGTAATAATATCCTGTTTCCACTTCTCCTATGTAAATTATAGTGTACAAGTTGGTACAAGTTCATTAAATTTGTGAATTGTATCAACAGAAAGTTCATTAAAAAAGCAAAGCACCTGGATCACTGAGTTACAGCTTGTTACAAAGTGTAACTTTTGAAAAATCCTAGATAAATCATTCACCATCTTTGTCAGCTGGCAAAGATTCAACTAGCATTTCATTAGCGATCCCATCTCCAAACTAACCCAGCAAGTTTGTAAGGTGGCCATTTCTTATGTATGAACCCATAAAGATGCTCTTCTCCTCTGCTGTTTGAGTTCAACAGACCTGTTTGTTTTGCTCTACCATATGTTACCAATGCTCTGACTTCCTTGACTGCTAAAGCTTAATCGATGCCTCCCAGCATACTATCAAGAGATACCGTGGTAGGTGAGACGATGTCTTTAAAAACAGCCAGTTGAAAGTGCCTGAACACTCATGCTCATGTTAGAGATCCTGTTACACTTGTTTCCATACAGCCCTCCAGAACTACCGTATCTGTCCTTTGAACTGCATATCTGTTAAGAATTCAGTCATCAGTCCTCAAAAGACTTTATTATTAATGTAAAAATCCTGCTCTGGTTAGAGCCAAGTTCTTTGATAGGATTATCGCTCTCTGTCTGACCTCACTAATAGAAAATATTAGTGGAGCTCCATCAAATTTCACCACAGATAAGCAGTGGGTTGTGATGTGCTGGGTGGTATGGATCCCTTATCTAAGTGCCACATGATGTAGAGTGAAAATGTCTGAAGAAACTGTCAGAAATTAGGGTCTTGGCAGAAATAGCTCTTAGTGAAAGTGAAGCATAAATGTATTAAGCTGGGCAAGAGAATTCCCTAAGGTGTTCTACTGAAGGTCTCATGGGTTAAAAGCCCACTTACAAAGCAGGGTCATGTGTGCAGTCTTGCATTTATTTTTTTCTGCCCAGGGCAATATTAGTTTGTAAGTTACCCATGCTGTTTGAGCCACAGCATTTTTGCTTTCAGAAATCTGATTATCGCTCCTTAACAAGCACAGAAGGAAAATAAACTCCCGCAAGTTCAGATCCTCCTACCCGCTGTATGAATCTCTTATACAATTTATTCAGTTACTACCCTGCAGAAACTCTTTGCCATTGTAAAAGCTTGGGTGGAAGCTCTGAGGTTTCATGAATTACAGCTGTGACTGTTGCCGCTGCATACCAAATTGGAAATTAAATTGGTTTTGATTACAGTACATGCAAAAATTCTCATGGTGATCAGGTTTATTCTTATTAAAATCAACAATGTAGTTTGTAAAGAATCATTCAAGGTTTCACTTGTAGGGCACACGTTTATTTGATAGCTTAAGCCTGTAGTTCTACAAAGTGGTCAATCTGGTTTGTGGCGCTTTGTAGCAGATCAAAAGCTCCAATGACACGTGGAACAAAGCACTGAACTAGTGCAAACTCTCTGTTTGGTTTAAGTCTGTTAAAAAAAAATTGTGTAATAACTTTGTGTCAGCAGATTTTATGACATATCAGGTATTGTTTATCTTTACAGAGCTGGCAGAAAGCTAGCATAAACGACAAAGGCTGCATAAACACCGTAGTGTACACTCTGGCTAGTTTGATAAAAAATGTGATCATATTGTCCTGCCTAATTCAATCAAATTTATACTGCCAGATTACCTAGTACTTTGTATATCTGACATAAAAGTCGAACCACAGCCTCCATGACTAGGTAATATTGTCTGAATAAAGATGTTGCCGGGAGCCATGATTAAGGGCCATTCAAGGGCAAGTTTCATAAGCAATATCTGATTTGGGAGGCTCTGGAACATGCATTTTGAGACGTCTGCAGGCTGAGTTGCAGAAGTGCAGAACACCTGCTCCCATTTGCTCCTGCTGTAACTGTGAGTCTTCAGTGCATCTGAAATTTGGTTTGCCGTTTTTCAAGTTGTACACCCCAAAATCAAAAGCCTCAAATATTAGTGGACTACTCTAGAAGAATTAGGCCTTAATCTCTCTGCTTTGATCTCCCTGTCTGTTAAACTAGTAATATAAATACTGTGGACAAGTTAACAGTTGTAACTGCAGTTACTGCCATTTCCCCTGCATATAATACAGGATTTGTCTCTTCCACCTGGTTACCTGTTTTCATGAAACTTCTCTGACAGGCATAATTACACAGTGTTGTGATCTGTTTCTCTACACCAAGTATAGAAGAAGGGCACTGAGCAAGGAAGAGGACAGAGATCTTTACAGTGGAGAGGAGCCATTAAGGTCTTGACTGGACTCATTAAAGTGAGCTGATGAGCAGGTGCAGCAGTGATTCATGCTCTGGCATAAGAGAAAATCGGGTCATGTAAGCCCTAAGAACATTGGATTCCTTTTACAGCACTTTCATATCATAAATATTGGCAGCTGCCTTTATTGGTACTCACAAAGAATTCTGCTCACCTTGCTATACAGAAAATCTTTGCAGCCTGCTGTATTTATTGGAGGACTGTGATGCATATTCTTCCATACACCACTTCTTGCTCTCTCACCTTCCTTCCTTTTCATCATTGCAATTGCATGGCAGACATGAAAGATGTATCTTCAGGTAAAAGATGAATTTGATAGTGAGAGAATGTGAATGAAATACACAGAGAAATTAAGAAAACATTGTCTAACATAGTTAATTGAAAATCGTTCCTAAAACCGTCCCCAAAGCAGAAATGTTTTTGCTTTTATCGACAGATTATTTTTAAAAGACACAGAAATAAATGTAGCACGTTCATGTTTATATCTGTGAGGCAAGGAGATTTCATTGGAAGTAATATGAGTTGGTTTCTAAATTGGTCTTTCTTTTTATCTTCATTTGTCTCTAAGCCTCTGATATGACAGAATCACAGCAGCAGGAGATGGAAAGATTTTGGAATAGTTTTCTTAATGATTAGGCCAAGAGCTTATGCAAAGAGCCTCACATTCTTCCAGTGGAAATATGTATGTAGTTTTTACATAATAGACAGCTCAAGACCCTTATTGAAATGTGATATTCAAATTCAGGAGATGAGGGAACAGAAAGAAAAAAAACAACCTTCAAATGGTGAGCCTGATTGCTGAAACACCTGATCAGTTAAAGAAAGGCTCCACTACGCAGCACAGCAGTGTCTATAATCTGGCGTCCCAAGGAAACAAGACTTATGTATTGTTTCCTAGTCACGTCCCCATTCCTAATCTTCTCCAGTACCTTTTGAATCCATTGATCAAATCATGCATATATGATACAGGAGCTGAAACCTCAGGGATGTGAAGTTTCTACAGTTTTCATGAAAACAGGTATCCAGGTGGAAGAGACAAATCCTGTTAATAATCCCATAGAGAGGTGCTTTATAGGACACAGCCAGTATGACCCACCATGGGTCAGTGAGCTGTAATGAATAGCCAAGCCTTAGGAAAGCCTCGCTCATTTTTCACGTTATGTAGGCATCAGAGCGTATAAACATGAGGCAACTCCAGAGGAAGCCAAGCTGATCAGTGGTTTTGTTATACTGAGAGAAGAACCATACATTTTTCACACATACACATGACCATAGACTTGCATCCCTAATGGCTTGCCTGAAGAAGCAAAACAAAAAAAGAAGTAAAATAAGATCCCCATTAGAAGGGGGATAACGTATGTGGCCCTTGTGACCATTTTTAATGAGCAGAACCCAGACAGGCTTTTGCAAGGGGGGTCCTCTGAAATTAAATATGTGGTGCAGAAAAATCCCAAGTGTGCAGGTTACACTGCAAGTTGTCTGCGTCATATATTCTGCTAAGTGCAGAATTTAATCCCAATTTCTCCAAACCTCAAAATACATTTGTGGAATAATTGCTGGAGGTGACTTATTGATATGTCCACCTCTTAAGAGAAGGTAAACCTCCAGGGGGGAATGCGGTGGATATGCAAGGAATCTGTTCCATAATAATTCCCTAAGCAACACAACCTGCAACCTTAGATGTTAGCAACACCAGGGGAGCTTGGTATGCTGACTCTAAGAGAAACAACACGGAGGGTGGAGCGGAGTGGAAACACCGCGGCCAGGCTCTGTGATATCACTCCAGGGATGGGAACTGGATGGTACTATGGAACTGATAAACTGCAGAGTTGTTACCCTGAGCCAGCCCTGAACCAGCACTTTTCCATTTTCTGTCAAAATCATGTCCTCTGGGTGAACTTTGCTCATTATAATCTCATTATAATACCAAAACACACCTCCATCCCAAAGGCTACCCACCTTCAAGGTGCAACCACCCCTCTCTGAGCCTGTGCTTTGAATTTCTGTAGCTTATACTTTTAAAAGTAAAGCAAGGAGATTTTATACCAATCATAATAAAGGTATGTATGACTAGAGTCACTCAAGCTCCACCTAAAAATAAGAAAATAGTATAAAATGGCTTAAGAGAGGAGGAATGTTAGGAACTTGATACCATTGTAGACAAGTTGGGAGGACATCACTGACTTCTGGGATCAGTTGACGGGCTGAACCTCTCTTCCCCTCCATAGGGATGCCTATTGGGTGAGATTCGAACACTCGGTTATACCAAGTGCTTCCCCAGGAAACTTAGAAATCTCTGTAAGAGTTATTCCATAATTTAACGTGTCTGTAGTGGGCTTTATTATTCATATTCTTGGTACTTGCACGTGCTTTGCAGACAGTGTATTTATCACCAGCAATCCAAAAGAATCTGGACTTCTGTTGCTTTAATAAACTGTATTGTTTATTAACCTAGCCGTGAGAGTTCTCACTGAACGCGACCAAACTTCTTAAGTCTGGCCATTTTAGTTCATTGAACACGACTAGACTGAAAGTACGTTGCGCTATTTGTGCATCCATAATCGAGGTAGTTCAATATATTGAACACAACTAGACTTAGAGCGTCGAATTGGGCATCACTCAGAATCTAAGCCTAGCTGCCCCCAGCCCCTCTGATATCTGAGGACAAGCTGGAACACAAGGGGGTATATTTTCTGCCAAACTTCTTTACCATTTAATGCAACAACATTTGAATCAGTTATGCTTTTGACTAAAGAGCCCAGAGAAATTAAGAAATTCAGCTGCAATCCATGAAAGTAATAAAGGGACGTACATCTCTTTTCCTGTCTGCTTTATGCCAGACTTTTTCTGGCATTTCTACATTATTCAAAATCATGACGCTATCTGAGTGTCCTAGCAAGCAATTCTATTCCCTTATGGAGATTTAGTAAGAAAATATCCTGTGCAGCTGTTCTAGAGCTTGATTTGTTCTTAGAAGTAATTTTACTGGTACAAAATGTATGTTTGTCAGTACAACTGCATCTATACCAGAAGCACTTTGTCAGTTCAAAGTAGCAGTATGCCTGTATTTGTAAAATGTTGCTGGAACTGACATTGCCTGAGCACTTATAGGCCAGGACCTAGTCTTGGATGCAGAACCAACTTTCTCAGGCTCTGACAGAGTAAATATGAATAAAGTGTAAAGATGGACGGGATTCTGAATGTCAGCATCCAAAGTGCCCACCAAACTCATTGTCACCTTATTCTTACCAAATTTTGCCTGGCAAATTAAAGAAAAGACTAGCAAACATACCATATTTTAATTTATGCATGCACAAGCCTCATACTGAGGCATGTCATTCATTCATTTGTAAAAGCAATAGTCTTGATGCTTTGAACAAGAAAGGACTGAAATAATCAGCAGTTGAAACAGGAGATAACCGCAAACACCAGTGAGCTGGCATTGTCCTGGTCCTTGTCATAAACCAGTATCAGGGAACAAGTATTAGTCTCTAGCATGACAGACCTCTCCTGGGCCCCCATCAATCTATTCCTGTTTCTGATAAACAGGAGATAGCAGTCCCATTATATGAGAACTACACAGTAAAATAGTGACTGTTAAGAGCTTAAGAGAAAAAAAAGTTATTCCAGCAAAATCCATGCACAGAGCAACATGAAAGCATGCATGCAGGTATCAAGTATATAGGCAAGCAGGCCACTATATGCAGCTCCATGCCATATTTCCTAGGAAAGGAGCAACATTTCTAGTTTCATTCTGCATCTACACCCAGGACTGCCAGGCTGCTATCCTCCTCTATTTCTGCCTAAGCAGTGACTGCCTGATTTCTCAGCAATAAGGATGAATTTTGGAAGTCAGCAATGGGGCTACTATGCTAGCCATCATGCATCAAAGGGAAGGAAGCTGGCAGCGCTTTGTACAAGTTGAAACCTCCCACAGTGCTCCTGCTCAAGAGAGCTTATTTAATTTAAAAAACAAACAGAAAGTATACTGGCAAGAGTGCTCATTTACAGATACGTATTGCATCTCTCAGAGGCCCTAGAGGAAAGGGGGAGCACATAAGGATCTGGTTTTTTCCTAGGCAGGCATAGATTTACTAGAATCAAGAGACTGCAGCCTTCTCCCCTCCTCCACATTTGTGAAGTTTGGTGCAGCAGCACATTCACTCTCATGTCAGATGCTATGGTAGTGGCTGTGCAGACACACGCATCCAGTCAGGACTATGTCCGTTCCTCCATGCCCCAACTTGTTGTGTTAAAAACATCCAGTCTGATTTTGCCCTGTGAACCTCCTTCACCCTCATACATCTGTGTCAAGACACTGGGATTCCAGCAGGCACTCCCCAGTATGTGGGCCTTTGTTTAGGCACTGTACTTTCTACTGTATTAAGATCTAATACAACATAAAGTGGTGGTGTAAAGACAATGAAAACAGTTTCAAAGCAATAGAAATATATACCATTTTCTACGACAATTTTGAACTTACATTGTAACTACCTTCACTTTCTTGTAGGAAGGACCTAAGGAAATTGTGTAACTTCCATATGAGAAATGCTTCTCCTTGCTTTGAGATCCCACAGAAATCTGTAGGTTTGATGGGCTTTTGCATTCTGATAATTTTTGATCCATTTGCCAGAATACCTGGTACTGAAGAATAGCAAATCAGTGTAGCTCTGCTTGAAGGATAGAGGGGGTTCTTGTTTCAGCTCAGAGTTGAATTGACTTGATTGGAATGAATTGTTGCAGATCTTTGTGAAATCCTTGGCGTAAACATGAAAAAAACATAGAGCTTCCATAACAGTCAAATCTGTGTTTACATTTATAAAACTGCAGCTATGCTGAATAAAAGCAAATCTGTCACTTAGTGCAAGATAAGTATCGATCATTATTCTTAGCCAAAGAAATTCATTATGCTGTTAATATCGGTAGTGGACTCATCTAAGTTATGGAGCCAGGGTTGCTGGAATCTCTTCACAGTTCTGCCAATACCCTGTGTAGCCTTGGAAGAGATAAAGAGTGAAAGACCTTAAACAACATCTCTGTACTTTAGTTTTCCTCAAGGGAAAACTGGAGATACTTACCTGTTCAGAAAGGGGGGTTGCTTTTTATTCAGTAGTTTAAAAATCATGGCTTCATAGCATGAGAAGTAAAAGCTCTTTAAGTTGCTTTGTTTTTAATTTCTAATAGCACAGAGTGGATTGATCAGCGCTGTATATTGATTCAGTGCAAAAAAAAAGGAGTAAAACAGGAATATTGTGGAGATACAGTTATATGCAACATAGAAACCTGCCATGCTTTAAACTAACTAGTTTGGTTAAATCTGTCCAAAAAATCTGGACAAAAATACATTTTGGTTTATCTCAGATCAATTAGGGACAGATAGAAGCTAAAGAAAATTAAAACCACTGTTCAAACCAAAGCAATGCCATGTACAGACAAGCCTGTAAGAAACCACATGGACACCATTCTGCAAGCCTTGTAACGAGCTTTTGAGAACTAAAACTGTCATCTTCACCTTTTCAATTCTTAGCTTTTATGTTCTTTCTTCCTAAATCCAGAAAGAATACACCAAGAACAATTCACATCACCTGTGTCATTACTGAGGATTAAGGAGCAAAGAGTGTAAACCATTTCTTAATTAGAAGTTGAGGGGAATGGGATGGGGGCATCATTAGGCAAACAAAGCAAAGCACCTAATACAATAGGTAGTAAGTAGACTATTAGTCTATGCCAAGTACTTCTTCTTTAGCTTGAACCAGGAAAAGCAGTTTAGGGGAGAAAAAAGGGATTTAGCATGAACATATCCCATCTATCTAAAGATGTGCTAAACTCAGTAGCAAGGCCCCTCAAATTAGTAAAGGGATCGAATTTACATAAAAAATACTCTGTGCTCTTTCCTTAGTCCCCATATGAGTTGATCTGTTTTTAATGCAGATGCTAATTGAGACAGACCAAGGTAATCCGAGTTTACAATGGTGCTTGATGGAAGATGTTAAACAAATGGTCTTTGAAAAATGTCTCTCCAGCCCATGGAGTGTAACAAATCGGTTAGTTCTTGTTTTCTCTTGCCGTTTTGAAAAGAAATATTGAACCCTTGAAATATTTGACCTGGCTTTGTTGCCGCAAACATTAGTTTTAACTATATAGAAAATACTGTGATAGGGATCCAGAAAATCCTGTTGTTCCCATACTAGTTTTGGCAGTGAGCATCTGCTCAGTTAAGCCCCTTTGCCTTTTTTTTTTTTTTTTTTTTTTGGTCTCAGTTTTTCAGTTGTGGAATACACAGAGAGGAAGGTGGGGGAGAGGAAGGTATGTTCACTCTGAACAGTCTGCTAATCCTTGCCAGAGAGCAATTAAGGCAGCATTCACAAAACCATTTAGCTTTTCTGTTTTTCACTTCTGATCAATTTTTTTCCTTTTAATTCTTTAGGGTTACACATGAACCTCTTGACCCTTTTCTGTTTTATGGTATCAGGAAGGCTATTTCTCTGGTTTCTTATTTAATTTAAAACCTTATCCTGAAGCTGCCTCCTGGAGAGCTTTCAATTTCTGTTGAAGTTGACAGGAGGTCTATATACACTACAGATTGAGGCTCAAGCGTACTGACTGTCAGGTCACATATTCCTTCACCTTTCTCGTTCAGAAAATCTACAGTAGAGAATAATCATGTTTTAGTAAAGGAGAGACTAGCTGATAAAACCACCTATTCTCCATTTCTAATGCCCGAATCTACTTAAGCATAAAATATATCTTCCTAACAGCATAAATGTGACCCAAGTTGCTCTGTATTTCCCAGAACAAAGAGCATCAGGAAGGACTTTGTTCATTTGTCTCTGAACTGACATGAGTTTTTGTCATGATGTACTATAAAATTGGACATTTAACCAGATAAAGTACTCCATTCAGCTACAGATTTTCGTAAGGCAACTGCAAACAACGGTTACTTTGTAAAAAGGAAGCCATTTTCTAAGTGCTTTCAGCAATGCAAGTTTAAAACCTAACTTTAAAAACTGTAATTCCAGCTGTGGTACTGTGTATTGGCATAGTTATCAATAAATCCCACTGACCTTTCACTGAATGTAACAAGGACAATGCTTTTTAAGTTCAAGCTAGTATATTCCTGGAAGCCTTAACTTACTATTTTTCAGTACTAAAACAAGTGTACAACATGAGTCTTGGTATTTTGGGGAAGCTTTTATTTTTAGGGTATTCTGTTTTCATGCTTATATTCTTACTCCAATTTTAAGAGGAACTGGCCAAGCAAAAATAAGTCACAGCCCTGGGTCAGCTAAGTTCCGTGAAATTTCTGATTCACGCCCATGAAAGAGTCAGGAAGTTCTCAAAATATATCACCTTGCCCCTACAAACTAGGGCACTCACATATATGTGTGCTTAGTGTAAGCATTACTGTGGGACATACTGCTCACCAGAATTAAGATGCAACATTCTGACATAAAATATACATAAAGTAGTGTAGGGTCATACATTTGTTTACGAAGTATATTAGCCCTATTGACTTAAAGGAGAAGTCTCCATGCATCTTTATCGTACCAGTTTTCTGTTTGATAGGCAGTACTAACACAGAAAGGGCTTTAGCATTTACTTCTTATACACATAAGATTTTTAAGCCTTGACCCCTGCTCCTACTGGTAACACCTGTGGAGTCCTTTTAACATGCCTTCACAGTATAATCACTCAGGTTTCTGTGCTGTGAGGAGGTGTTAAAACACTCCAGCAGCGAGTAGTATATTTTGACAACTTCTTCCTATCAGTGTCCTGCTGTGAAGGGGATGGCTGCAGTCAGGCTGCATGCATCTTAACAAGGAGTCAAAGTAGGCAAGCTCTTCCAGGATATTCTCAGAAAACTGACTGGAGTCTTATTTTGTTCTTACCTTACCCTGTAATTCTTCACCCATTTGAAGTGTCCAGTTATGTAAAGAAAGAAAAGACCACTAAGCCACCAGAAAACAGGAAGCAACACATATGTTTTATTACTTTCCCCGAAGATCTGTAGGAAATGTACATTTCACTGAATTAGGGCTAGAAGTTGCTCCTTTAGCAGCACTTAACTGATAGTTCATCAGGGGCAGGCGAGTCACAGGCAGTGTTTTACCGTCATGCATCAATTTACTGGTAAAAGTGTGTAGATTAAATACAGCCTTCCTGTGCTTGCTGAGAAGTGACACAGCTACAGAAACTGAAACGGAGTCCTCTGACGTGTCCCCTAGAGCATGGTATAGCAGCTTGAAAGGACCAGGGAAGGGTGAAACTGATTTCTACAGTTTCAGTCATTCCTTGAACAGGTATACAGGCCTCAGAATCTTGCCTTTTCAATAGCATTAAAATAATACCAGTTAAAAAAACCAAGAACCTAAAAGAAGTTCTAAAATGTCTTCTTCAGAGCTGTAAAAAGCCAAAATTTATGTACTTCCTAATAGTGTCAGACATTTGAAAGTCTGTGTTTCAGTCCCAAAGAACTTTCTATAATAGTGAAGTAGCATCCAGTTCAGGCTGTACGCTGATGTGTCATCTTCTCAGACATGAACTCCTGAGTACATCATTTGGTCACCCTGTGTTACCCCAAGAGGGGATGCATTAGCACTGTGTCCATAAATTGTTCTTTTAAGGAAAGATGCTGGAGCCGTTACTGTGGTACGATCAGTTGGTATTCTGTGGTTAGCGTGTGAAGGGTGCAAGAGTTGCCCACTGGCAGGTGGCAGACTTAAGAACCGAGCATCTTCAGCCAACCCAATAATAGGAAGGGATGGAGCTAGAGTCATGCAGATATTGCTGGTCTGAAGACCACCATTCAGTGAGCTTCTGGTGGCAGAACTGGAACTGGAGAGGCGAGAAGGAAGATCAGGTTCTAGCAGCCAAGTCTGGCCAGGTGCAAGTCCTCTTTGTTGTCCCTCATCCTGGGATTTTAAGCATTTGCAGCAGCAAATTCCAACACAGGCACCGCCAACAACAAATGCCACAAATACAGACCCAACAAGAAGGAACGGCAGGTACACGGGCACTGAAAATGTAAGAGTGACATTAGCCAACCATTCGTTTATGGGGTATTCTAGGTTATATTCTGTTCTTCATTCCTTAAGACATGCATGCACAAGGGAGCAGGCTGGAGTAGTTTTACTCTCAACTCTTCTCTTGCTGCAGCAAGAAGATTAGAAACTGGCAATTGCTATGGCAGGCTCATTTAAAAAAGCCTGAAGTACAGAAGGTCAGACCAGTCAGTCCTGTAGCATCTGCCATTAATATCCGTGCAGGGGCTGTTCCAGTACTCAAATGTCACAGGTACTGTTCACTTGTGCGTGATGAAGTAGAAATTCAGACTTGTAACTGAGTTTTACAGTTAGTACCTAAACTGCTGTTGGGCTGCCTATGGAATCTCGGTTTGAGGGCTAGAAGCATTTTTACAAGCCAGAACTTAAGTTAAATGCATTACTTCAAGGCATCCACATGCATTAACAGAACAGGTTAGCAACACACATGTTCCACCAGGGACATAAACATCAGAGGTGTTGCCAGGTTACTCTGTTAGTAGCTTAGAGGCTTTTCTAAGAGTAGGACTGACAGAAAAGTCTTTTGAGTGAAGCCCCAAGTTATTCTCTCTTCCCAGTGAAGGCTACTGACTGGCTGTGGCCCATGCAGCCACCCAAATAAGCACTGTGCCAAGGCTCCACGCCTTTCTGCTGCAATGGTTACAGCTTGGAGCTCTGAAGGGCAGAGAAACAGAGGAAGGATCTGGCTGATGCCACCAAGGGAAGGTTGGTCCAGGGGATGCAAAAGGAAGAAAGCACATCTGATATGCCGCCCCTCCATCTGCTAGAGGCACGGGAAGCTTACCTGGCACCGGAGGCCTGGGGCTGGGCTGCTGGTGGTCACCAGGGCACTGGCCCTGGTCCAGGCGGGCCTCTCTGGACGAGCAGCAGTAGCGCAAGCTGCAGGTCCCACAGCACAGAGTGGCGTCCGGGCCATCGTAACGCTCGGGGCACTGGAAGCCGCGGTGCCAGCGCTGCAGGCTGCCCGCCCAGCCGTGGCAGTACTCCCCGGCCTGCCCAGGGCTGCATCGCAGGGCCAGCAGCAGCACTAGGGCACGGAGAACCCCCCTTGCCATGGTGGGTCACGCAGGGTGTCTCACCTCTAGCCACTTGGCCCACACCGCCCTTTTTTTCTCCCCCCCTTCTTTTTTAGAAGGCAAGGCACACAGCACCCCAGGCAGCCGCAGAGCGCAGTGCTCCCAGACCACCAGCTGCCCACCGAGGCACTGCCTAAGCTCTTATTTCAGGAGGTTTTATCTCTTGGCCTGTGACGTGCCTCTAATCCCCTCTCTTTACAGCAACAAAGAAGGACCCACTAATTGAAAACCATTTGCAGCTACTCCAGCTCCACCTTCCTCATTTCTCTCCTTCATTCCTGCAGGGAGCAGCCCCTGGTTCCTGCTGGAGATGGCACATCTCGCACTCGTGGTTAGGCATTTCGACTAGCAGGGCACAGTTAGCAAGGCAAGGCTGAGGAGTGCTGGATACAGAGAGCTCAGGGCTACCCCGGTGCCAAAGCTTCATTCCTTCAGGGGCTTGTCAGGAGCTGAAGTGTCAGAGGTGGGAGGCTGGGGACTGAGCTGGGGACAAGGCATGATGATAAGTGAGAAATAAAATTTCCAGAGCAGAAGGAAAATACAGGGATAACCAGCTTCTAGTGGGCTCTAAAGTGTAATTGGTACTAACTGGTATCACGGTAATTTTTACCTTGTTTAACATGGATAATCACATAAATACAAAGAAGACGATTTTAATCTGAAAATGTAGGGAAAATTAATTTTGAAAGCTCTAAGTTGGTCTAATTTCTGTCTCCGTGGTTGAAAACCTAGAGGCTGAAAATTCTAAAGGGTCTTTTCCACTTCTGCTTTCCCTACACTCAGTGCAATCCATGAATTAAAAAGTGTGTTTCAGGGACAAAATGCCTATTTTAAGATCTCTAGAAGTTTCATCTACACAGGAAAATCCTAAAGTGTTACAAAGACCCCATAGCAGCACAGAAGTGGTAGTGACCTCTTCATCTTTGAACTAAAAATAAAACCAGACTATTTGTGGTCTTTCTTAGTCCCCTTACAAGTCTAACTGCTTGCTATATTAACAGGATCCATGTCTAAAGCATGGTTAGCCTGTGCTTAAGTGCAGTGAGGAAGAAAATTGTTGCTAATTGAGCACTTTGAAAAGCAGGGAGTTAGGGCAATGTCTTTTGGACCAATATTCTGGTTATGTGTAGCACTATTTGCAGCTTGCTTGAAGACTCCAAAATGTATTCTTGAATGTACACAAAAGCTGGTTCCCACACAACTTTTTAGGAGTGTTGCCACTGATTGTAGAGGGAGGCTGTCCAATGATGCAAACTTTTAGAAACATTTGCACAAAATTATCTCCCTTCTGATGTTTTTTTGTTTTAATATTAGATAACGGCTTGCACATTTATGCTTTATTAACTATTTCATAGGTTCAGTTGAGTCATATTTCAATCTGCCAAAGACATCAGTGCTCATCACCTTTGCTAGTCAGTCACCTGTTGTGCACTATTTTTTAATTGGCTTTTTGACAAACATGGTTAAAGAGATTCAGAAATGTTAAATGAAATCTCTGTTTAGAACTAGAGACTTTTCCAAATGCTGCTCAGCGCATTGAGATACGCATTTTGCCCTGCTGCATTTCAGCTCTCCAAGTGTAGGGTTGGCTGACTGCATAGGACCTAATCCTATAAATCCAGAAAATATTGAGCAGCCCCAACACCCTTTAAAAGGCAGCCAGAGGTGAGTGATGTGCTATCTTGGATTGGACTCTCAAAGCACTGAAGTGATACTTTAAGCTCAAAGCTATATTTGCCTTAAGGCAAATTCTAGTTTGTTCACAGATTCAACCTCAGCACTATTAGGCCAGACTAAATACTAACTTTTATTATTTGTTGTTATGGGAAAAAGCAGCCTCAGAGAGGCTTTAAGCATGTGCTTAGCACTTTGCAGAGTTCATCCTAATAAAATGTAGCTCAGTAAAGATAACAGGATGCAATTATTTCCTCCCATCTTCCACGTTAGAAGAGTATAAAGACACCTGCTAAGTCAGGTATTCAAATGCTATGAAATTCCTGAAGCTGTTCATTGCATTAACACTTTGAATGATGGCTGCCCTTGCATGATTTCCTTTCTCTGCATATACGCTATCTTTAACAACATGGTCATGTATTATTTTTTCCTGCATAGAATTACACTACCTCACTTAGCAGGGATAGACTCTTGGAAACTAAATGCAGAGTTCCTGTTCAGGATCTGCATGTGTGTTTGTGTGTGTTCCAGGGGGGCATTTGTTTCCCGATTCAAAATCTTTCATCTTCATTTTGTCATAGACTGTTCTGTGCTGTGATGTCCACTTAACCACCACAGAAGCAGATGAATGTAACTGTGTATAAAAATTGTATATGCTTACATAACTTGTGACCCACTTTGAATTTTGACAAGATAAAAAGGGCTACATGGATATATTGGGATGCTGGTTGTGAACTACAAGGGTAAATCATGAATAAGTTTCTATTCTAATTCCTTAGATACAGTCACGCTCAGCTTTCTTAGTCTTTCACCTGCCAGGGTGAAATTTTTCATACTTGTTCTTTGCCAGCTTTGGGGAGGTTTTAAACAAAAGCAATCCAGCCTGTTTTGCATGAGAGGACAGTGATGGTGGTTTCCCATTATTAACAACAACAAACAATCTTGTTACCTTTTCTGAGCATCCCTGCAGCCAAAACAGCTTGAGCTTTGAATTTACAAGTTACCATGGAAATAGCCCTTAGAGAGAAGTCTTTTTCTCCATGTGAGGGTTGTTTCTCTTATTTAGGGAAATGTACATTCCCCGTCGTGAATGTTATGTAGGCAGCAAGATGATTAAAAATTCCTGTTATTCTAAGCAGAAAGCACAAACTGGAAACTTCCTGATTTGCAGCTGCTTTGCCTTCCCTGCAATACCAGTGTTCTGTATCGGTATTTTACAATCTTCTATAATGTTGAAGGTTGAACTCTGCCACCAGATTTTAGGTATTTTCTTGTCATTTCTTAATGCCAAGTGAACGTTCAATACAGAACAAGAAACAAGGGAAGAACTAATCCCTCTCTGCTAACAGGAGCCTGCAGTCCAACGGTCAGATCCTGTAAGGTGCTGATCAATTCTCTCCTGATGCTGTGTGTGCTATTTCCCTCTGACATCAGGTCAGTCAGCACTGTGCTGGGTGCTGGCACCGGCCAGGACTGGCCCTAAATAAAATACAGGGAAATACAGAAGGCACAATGAGAATGCCCTGCAGTAACTCAGTTCTTTGCATTTCATGAGCGTGGCTCTTGAGTAAATGCTGCCTATGAGAAATTATGCAAATATTCTATGATAGATAGCCAGGCACTTCATATACTTGATTTTTACCATGCTTGATGTGCATCATCAATGCCACCTGCCTCCAGCTGTTAGCTGCAAGGCTGGGGGGGCCCTCTGCAACTCATTACTCCTCTGAATGTTTCAACATGCGAGGGTATGGTGCTGGCCGGAGAGCCTCGGAGCATGAAGGTTTCCGCTTAAATACTGAACATACAGCAACCTCCGTCTCCCTGATCTCCCCACTGCCTTTACACACATTGAAGGGGGAAGGAACTAGTTGAGTGTGAATGTCGAACTGAAAGAGGCTCAAAGGTGAAGAAAGAAAAAATCAGACCTGTCTGAGCAAGGAAACAAGGAACGAGCTGGGGGGAGAGAGTAGGCAGGGAACCAGACTTGGAAGACTGAATTGTGGTGTGAATGGGGAGCCTGGTAAGGAAGACTGAGTCAAGGCACATAGGAAGAAGGGTACTGCTCTGGAGACCTGGGGGATTGCTTGCAGTGTTGGAAAGAGAAAACTAGCTGGAGCATCATGAAGTTGAGCGTAAGCTAGAAAGCAACTGCTACCTGAGATGGCTGCTTTAAAGCTGTTTAGGGACTTCTGTACTTCTGCATGCCTCACCCTGTGCCATCCATGCAGATGTAGTCCCCCAATGGATGAGGAGTTTGGGGGAAGAGGGAGACTGGGACTGACAGGGCAGAAGAATCACGGCAGGAGTCAAGACTCAGGAAGGATTGATGATAGTGATTTAGAGGGAAGAGGCAGGGACCGGCTGCCCAAGGCAGCTGGGATGAAGTGGAGGGGCCCACTGGCTGGAGACAGACTTGCTAGGTAAGTTTCTTCACTGGGGGATTTCTGAGCCCAAACCATGAGCCTCATGGGACTGAAAAACAATGCTGTCTCATACCACTGAGCAGTTCTGTTCTCACTAAGCTGTTGAGGCCTGATTCTCTACTCACATCAGTATAATGCAGCTGCAGGTAGCTACTCCTGGCACACAGGCTGGTGCTAGCATGTGAGAGTCCAATAGAGCAGTCTCCTAATTCTGGCTCTGTATAATGCAGACAGGTAGCTCCCTACAGCAACTGCTTGCTAACTGAAGATCTGTTCTTTAACAAGAGTACCTTTATTAGTAATTATGGTAATATTACTTTATTATGTTATAATTAAGGAAGTGAAGAATGCAGGAAAATAAAAGACAGTAATTTAGGGTAGAGCCAGGAGGCCCATGTGCCAGGGTGATGGGCAAGCACACATCTTTCTCTGCACATCATTACTGGAGGTTGATTAGTGAAGGGGTGTCATCCCTGAGCCAGGGGGCATGCTGTGGATACTTTGCAAAATCCATGCTCTGCCGTTGTCATGAGGAAACTACAGGAGAAGCTAATAATTACTGGAGTGTTTAATATAATGAAGAAGTGAAAGCTGCACTATTAACTGTTTTCTGAAGATACAGATTTAAATCTGGTGTCAGGTTTTCTTTTGTGATGTGGTACCAAGGTGTCCTTATGTTATTGAGAAAATAGCTCTCTGTAATGTAAGCTTGCATGACTTCATCTGTTCTTTAAATACTTTGGACAGGTTTTAGGTGAAAACAGTCTAGAGAATCAACAACATTAGTATCTGTAAAAATGTACCTGCCTCTGCAGAAGAAAACTAGCAGACCTGTAAGCTTATTAGTTTAAAAAGGGACACAATCTCCACATGTTTTATATAGAAACAATTACTGCCTATTAGAAGCCTGTTGGTTGGCTTTAGTGCTGTCTGCTCATGTGAGCAGTATCCTGCTGATGCGTGGCTTTACTTTATCAACAGGAGAGCAGAGAAGAATGATGCCAGAGCAGGCACTGTGGAGCATTAGGAATAGAGAGTGCTGGCTGGAGCAGCCAGCTCTCCTCAGGACTGGAGAGCTCTCCAAT
>JANHGO010000044.1:28079526-28097521 GCA_024606505.1 Aquila spilogaster | reverse complement strand
CTCTGAACAAGAAGAGATTGAAATAATCAGCAGTTGAAACATAAGATAACCATGAGTACCTGTGAGGTGGGTTCTGATGTTTATGAACCAGTATCAGAGAACTTCCTGGAAATCTTTCGTTAGTAAAATAATGACCATTAAGATCTTGAGTTATACCTGCAAAATTCAACACGAGAGAGTGCAGGCAGGCATCAGGTGTATAGGACTGTGGGCAGCTGCTCTCTATCCCTGGGTGAGCAATCTCTGCCTGATGTCACAGAAGCAGGGATAAGGCTTGAAGTCAGCAGCTGGGCTGCTGTGTTAGCCATCAGGCATCCAAGGGAAAGAAGCAAGCTGGCAGCACATTTTGTGCAAGTTGAAACCTCCCACAGTGCTCCTGCTCAAGGGAGCTTATTTAATTTAGAGGACAAACAGAGTACGCCAGCAAGACTGCCTGTTTATAGATACTTTGCATCTCAGAGGCCCTAGAAGGAAGGGGGAGTACATAAGGATGTTGTTTTTTTTTTTTTTCCTAGGCAGGTATAGATTTAGTGGGAAAAAGAGACTGCAGAATTTTCTCCTCTGCATTTGTGAGATCCGGTGCAGAACTACGTTCACTGCCACATGAGATGCTGTGCTAGTGACTCTGCAGCCACATGCACCCAATACGTGGAGGACTGTGTGTGTTCCTCAGCATCCCAGCTTGTTGCATTAGAAACATCCGGTCTCATTTTGTCCTGTGAACCTCCTTCACCCTCATGCATCCATATTAAGCTGCTGGAACTCTAACAGGCACTTCCTAGTATGCAGGGCTCTGATAGACACTGTCCATACTACTATATTAATATGTAGGCACTGTACAATATGGGGTGGTGATATAAGGACAATTCAAACAGTTTCAGAGCAATAGAAATATATGCAGTTTTCCATTGTCTTACGAGTGTATATTTCCAACTTAGGACTTACATTGTAATTAGCTAAATTTGAAGGAGAGTGTTAAGGAAATAGTATAACACCCATAAGAGGAAACTTTTTCACTGGTTGGAGATCTCACAGATGTCTATAAGCTCAGTGTGCTTTTGCATATTGACAATTTTTCATCCGTTTGCCAGAGTTCCTGATAGTGAAGAACAGCGAATCAGTGTAGCTCTGCTAGAAGGTTAGAGGGTTTTTTTTTTTATCTCATAGTGGAGTGGATTTGGCTGAAATTAATTGATGCAGGTCTTGGTGAAACACTTAGCATAAACGTGGAAAAGGATACAGCATCAATAACACTAACTCAAGTTTTACATTTTTTTTTAGGAAAGCTGCAACTGTGCTGTTGCAAGGCAAATATCGATCTTTACTCTTAACCAAAAAAATGCGAACTGTTAAACAGCGATAGGAGACTTATCTAAGCCATAGGACCGGGACTGTCGGAACACATTCCAAGTTCTGCCAATACACTGTGTGGCCTTGAAAGAGATGAATGGTGACAGACCCTGTACAACTCCTCTGTACCCTTGCTTTCCCCAAGGTGTGCTGGGCAGACCTAGTCAGACAGGGAAGCTGATTTTTATTCAGCACTTGAAAAATCATGGATTTACAGCATTAGAAGTAAAAGCTCTTTAAACTGCATTCTTCTTGGTTTCTAGTAGCACAGAGAGCATTGATCAGCACTGTGTATTGAATCATTGCTAAATAAAAACAAGCAAACTGATGCAAGAAGGAAAACCCACTGGGAATATTACGCAGACACAAATCAGTGCAACATTCAGATCTGTCCTATTCTAAACTAGCTTGGCTAAGTCTGTCCAAATACATGAACGAAAAAATACATTTCGGTTTATCTCAGATCCATTAGGAACGCATTAAGTTAAATAAAATGAAAATCGCTGTTCAAACAAAGGCGATGACAAATGCAGACAGAGCCCGAGGAAACCAGCTGGACACCATTGTGCAAAGTCTCGAGGGCTAAAGCTGTAATCCTCACCTTTTCAATTCCTTTTTCTGAAGTTCTTTCTTAAATCCGGAGAGAATACAGCGAGAACAATGCAGATCACCTGTGTCGTTACTGAGGATTAAAGAGCATAAATCATTTCTTAATTAGGAGTTGAAGGAGCATCATTAAGCAAAGCAAACCAAGCTCCCAGTACAATGGGTGCTAAGCGGACTATTAGCCGCTCTTAAGTACTTTGGCTTGAAGCAGGAAAAGCAGTTTAGAAGAAAAGAGGCATTAGTGTGGACATATCCCATCCACCTTAAAGATGTGCTAACCTCAGGAGCGAGGCCCCTCCGATCAGAAAATGGATAACGCTTACATGAAAAATACTGCGCTTTTTTCGCAGCCCCCTCCGCACGAACAGGTTCTCATTCACCGCTAACCGAGGCCGAGTGAGCCGAGGCCGCAACGCGGCTCGATAGCAGACACTGGCAAACAGCTCTTTGTAAAACATCACCGCAGCCCTCGGGGTGCAGCAAGTTGGGTAATTCTTGTTTTCTCTTTTCCCATGTTGTAGTCTTGGAAAGCATCATGCGCTTCAAGTATTTGACCTGCTGTCGTTGCAATAAGCTTTAACCCTAACATTACAGAAAACGCTGGGACAGGGATTCAGAGAAGCCTGTGCTCTGCACTGCAACTGCGCTCTGCTCTGTTAAGCCCCTTTGCTTTCTGCCTCAGCTCTTCAGGTGCAGGGAAAGGTGGGGGAGGGGATTGCATGCTGCTAAACCCAGCCAAGGAGCAGTTAAGGCAGCAGTCACAGAGCCGTCCAGCTTTTCTGCTCCTCGGTTCTGATCAACTTTCTTTCTCTTTAATTCTTTAGGACTACACGTGAGTTCCTGACCCTTTTTCTGTCTCGTGCTATCAGGAATCAGGTTCTCTGCCCCCTTATCTCATGTAAAGCTTTCTCCAGCTGCCTCCTGGAGATTTCTGTTCTTAGCAGGAGGCCTGTATGCACTGCAGGTTGTGGTTTAGGTGTCCTGACTGCCAGCTCAACATTCCTTTACCTTTCTAGTTCGGAAAAGTCTGTGCTAGAGCAATCACGATTCAGGAAAGGAGAGATGGGCTGATAATATCACCTATTCTCTATTTCTAATGCTCAAAGTCTACAAAGCAAAAAATGTATCTTCCAGCGGTATCAATGCTACACAAATTCCTCAGTATTTCAGAGCACAGAGTATTGCAGAGGGAACCTTTTGTTCATTTGTCTCTGAACTGACTGGAGTGTTTGTCAGTATGATATCAAAATTGGTCGCTAACCAGACAAAGTACTCCATTCTGCTACAGGTTGTCCTAAGCCGACGGCAAACAACAGGTATCTGATGAAAAAAATGGAAAGCATTTTCGAAGCACTTCCAGCAATGCAAGTTTGAAACCTAACTTTAAAAACCAGCAGTCCTCCTGCAGTGCTTTGTTGGCACAGGTATCAATGAACCCCTGTAATGTTTCCCTTACTGTGAAGAGAACAACATATTTGGTTAAGTTCAAGCTAGTATTGTTCCAGAAACCTTACTTTGTTGCTGGTTTTGTTTGTTTTCTAGAAGTAAACCAGGTGTGTGACACTCAGATCTCAGTATTTTGGGGAAGCTTTTATTTTCAGGATATTTTGTTTTCACTGTTCTGTAATAGGAACTGGGCAAACAAGCATTAAGTTACGCCCCTCGGTCAGCTAAGATGTGAAATTTCGGATTCACACCCATGAAAATGTCAGGAAGTCCTTCAGCTATGTCAGCTTGCCCCTACAAACTTAGGCAGCAGGGTATGTGCGTGCTTAGTGTCAGCATTAGGCTGGGCGTACTGCTCACTAGAGTAAGATGTGACATTCTGCAGTAAAATATAGATAAAGCAATCTAAGGTCACGTGTTTGCTTACAAAGAGCAGTTCTGCTGATTGACAAATGAAGTCTCCAAGTACCTTTGCTGTAGCAGCCTGTGTCCAATGGGCAGTACTGATGCAGGCAAGGCTGTTAGCATTTACCTTTTATGCATACAAGATTGTTGAGCCTTGGTCTCTGCTCTTCCTGGTGACACCTGTGGAAGCCTTTTAGCATGCCTTCACAGTGTAATCACTTAGGTTTCTGTGCTGTGAGGAAGTGTTAAAACCCTCCAGCAGCGAACAGTGTATTTTGACAACTTCTTCCTATTGGTGTCCTGCTGCGAAGGGGATGGCTGCAGTCAGGCAGCATGCATCTTAGCAAAGAGACCAAGCAGAGCAGAGTTTTTCCAACATGGCTGCGGAAAACGGAAAGCTCTGATTGGAATCACATTTTAAGTCACGTTTTATTTTTACCTTCCCCTGAAATTTTTCACATGAAGTGGCCAGTGGTGTGAAGAAAAAAAGACTACCAAGCCAATGGAAAAATACTGTTTTATTACCTTCTCTAGTATCTGTACTAAACATGCATTTTACTGAAGGTAAGACTAGAAGTTGCTTCTAGCTCACTGTGGGGGCAGGTGAACCACTGGCAGTGTTTTACCCCCTTGCATCGACTTACTGACAGAAATGTGAAGTACAGGCTTTCTTTGTTCGCAGGAGAAGTGTCACAGGTACAGTAACTGAAATCAAGTCCTCTGATGTATCCCCTAGGGCATGGCATGGCAGTTGGAAGAGACACCAGAAGGGTGAAACATTTCTACAGCTTCAGTTACTCCATGAACAGGTATGAAGGCTTCAGAATCTCATCCTTTTTGATAGTATTGAAATAATACAAAAACCAAGAACCAAAATTTTCAGAAATAGAAAAAGCCAAGATTGGTGCACTTACTAATGCATTCAAATGCTTGCAAGTTCTCATTTAAGTTCCAAATAACTTACTGAAGTGAAGTAGAATGTGGTCCAGGCTGTACGTTGATGTGTTGTCTCTCAGACATGAACTCCTGAATACATCACTTGGTCGCCCTGCATTACACTAATAGGACACGCATTAGCACTGTGTCCATAAAGTCTTTTAAGGAAAGATGCTGGAGCCATTAGTGTGATGTGATCAGGGGGCATTCTGTGGCTGGCCTGTACAGGGTGCAGGAGTTGGCCCCTGGTAGGTGAAGAACTTAAGAACTGAGCTTCTTCCGACAATTCAGTGATGGGAAGAGATGGAGCTAGAGCCATGCAGATGTTTCTGGCCTGAGGATTGCTTCTCAGTGAGCTTCTGGTAGCAGAACTAGAGCTGGAGAGGTGAGGAGGAAGACTGGGTTCTAGTAGCCATGTCTGACCAGGTGCAAGTCCACTTTGCTGTTCTTCATCCTGGGATTTTAAGCACTTACAGCAGCAAATTCCAATGCAGGCACCACCAACAACAAATGCCACAAATACAGATCCGACAAGAAGGAACGGCAGGTACACAGGCACTGAAAATGAAGAGCAATGTTAGTCAGCCATTCACTAATGGGGTATTCTAGGTTATACTCTATTGTTCATTCCTGAAGACGCACACCCGTGAGTGGAGCAGAGTAGTTTTACTCTGAAGTCTTGCTGCAGAACAAGGTTAGGGACTGGCAGATACTTGGAAAAAGCTTGAAGTGCATAGGGTCCATATACCAACTATTCCTGTAGCATCTGCCATTTACACCCATGGAAGAATTGATTCAATATTCAACATTAATACGAGTCAATATTCAATTGTCATGGCTACTGTTCAGTTGGGCAAGATTAACTGAGTTAAAATACAGATCTATCGCTGTATGTTTTATATATACAAGCTGCTGTTGGGCTGCCTATGGAATTTGGGTCTGAGGGCTACGGCTACTCTAATAACACAGAAATTAAACATTACTTAGAGGCACCCACATTCATTAGCTGTCAAAACACATTAGCAACGCACATGCTCCGCTACTGAAAAAACAGCAGAGGTGTTACTAGCTTGTTCTGTTAGCAGCTTGGAAACTTCTCTAAGAGCAGAACACAAAGAGGAGACCCCCTCCGCCCTCCTGGACACAGCTGCTTACCTGGTGCCGGGGGCCTGGGGCTTGGCTGCTGCTCCCCCGGGCACAAGCTCTGGTCCAGGCGCGCCTCCGGGGCCGAGCAGCAGTAGCGCAGGCTGCAGGTCCCGCAGCACAGGACGGCCTCGGGGCCGTCGTAGCGCTCCGGGCACTGGAAGCCACGATGCCAGCGCTGCGTGCTGCCCGTCCAGCCGTGGCAGTACTCCGCCGCCCGTCCGGGGCCGCCCCGCAGGGCCAGCAGCAGGACGCAGAGCAGCCCCCTGGCCATGGTGGGTACCACAGGGCCTGGCCTGCTTTTATTTATTTATTTTAAGGCAAAGCACGCTGCACCCCAGCAGCTGGAGTGCAGTGCTCCCAGCCAGCCCACCAGCCGCCGTCCGGTTCCAGGAGGTTTTATTTCCCGGCCCATGGCCCGCCTCTAATCCCCTCTTCCTGCAGCAGCAAAGAAGGAGCCACTAACTGAAAACCTTTCGCAGCTACTCCAGCTCCACCTTCCTCACCTCCGCCCTTCATTCCTGCAGGGATCGGCTGCTGGTTCCTGCCGGGGGTGCACATCCCACTCACGGGCAGGACTTCGCACTGAAAGCAGCATCCAACAAGACTAAGGAGAGCGGGGCACAAAGAGCACAGGGCTGTCCTGCTACCAAAGCTTCGCTCCTGTGGAGGTTTGTGGAGCAGCTGAACTGTCGGAGGTGGAAGAAGAGGAATTGAGCTGGGGACGGTGCATTATTATACGTGAGAAATTGAATTGCAGAAGCAGAAAGAAGCTACAGGAACCACTTGCAGAGAGCTCTGAAGTGTAATCCCTGTGCATTGGTGGAGGCTGATCAGATCAACTGCTCTACAAAGACCCTACAGCAACACAGGAGTGGCAGTGACCTCTTCATCTTTAGACTAGAAAGAAGACGAGACCATTTGAGAACCAGAAAAGTTGTGAATGCCCCAACCCAGGAGGCATCCAAGGCCAAGTCGGATGGGGCCCTGGGCAGCCTGATCTAGCAGGTGGCAACCAGCCCACGGCAGGAGGTTGGAACGGGATGATCTTTAATGTCCCTTCCAATCTAAGCCATTCTGTGATTCTATGATTTGGATGGTTTGCTTGCTTGCTTGCTAACTACTTGCTCTACAGACAGGATCCATGACCGAAGCACGGTGAGTAGCGAGGAAAAATAGTTGCTAACTGACCACTTTGAAAAACAGGAAGTCAGGGCGACATCCTTTGGGCCAACATGCTGATAATCTGTAGCACTTCTTGCACCTTGTTAAAGACTCCAAAATGTGTTAATGAATGCACACAAAAGCTGGTTCCTGCAGTGTTTTGGAGTCTTGCCATGGATTGTAGAAGAGGCCGCCAATGATGCAGATTTTTAGAAACACTTGCACAAAATTATCTTCCTTCTGATTATTTTTGTTCAAATGTTAGACAACAGCTTCCACATTTATGCTTTATTAATGATTTCATAGTTTCAGTTGAGTTTAAATCTGCCAAAGGCATCAGTACTTTTGCCAGTGAGTTACCTTCCATGCAGCGCTTTCTAATAGGCTTTTTGGCAGCCATGGATGGAGAGATCCCTGTTTTCAGAGATGTTTAATGAAGTCTCTGTTTAGAACTAGAGACTTTTCCAAATGCTGCTCAGTGAATTGAGATGTGCATTTTGCCCTTCTGCATTTCAGCTCTGCGAGTGTAAGGCTGACTGATTTGCATTGGACCCAATCCTGTAAATCCATGGGCACAGTCTACACAATACCAAGCAGCCCCAAACAGCCTATGAAGACAGCCAGGGGTGAGTGATGCGCTGCTGTGGAAAGGACTCTTGAAGTACCGAAGTGGTTCTTTAAGCTCAAAGCTGTGTTTGCCTTATAGCAAGTTCTAGTTTATTCACACGTGCAACCTCAGCAATATTAGGCCAAACTAACTCCTAACTTTATTATTTGTTGTTACAGGGAAAAATGATCTCAGAAAAGCTTTGAACACGCACTTAGCACTTTGTAGAGTTCATCATAATAGGATATGTCACTAAGACAACTGCATGCAATGATTTCCTCCCATCTTCCCCATTAAAACAGTGTAATGACAGCTGATAAGTCGAGCATTCACATGCTAAGAAATGCCTAAACTTGTCTACTGCATTAGCCCTTTGAATGAAAGTTGCCTGTGTATCATTTCCTCTCTGCATACAGTCTTTAACAATGTGGCCATCTATTACTCTTTCCTTCGTGGGTTATATTACCTCACTTAACGGGGATAAACTCTTGTAAATGAAATGCAGGGCTCTATCAAGGTCTGTGTTTTCCATGTATTCAGGGGAGCATTTGTTTCCTTATTTAAAATCTCTCACCTTCAGTTGGACATAAACTGTTCTGTGCTGTGGTGTCCACCGAAGTGCTGCAGCAGCAGATTAATTTATTTGTGTATAAAAATTGGATATGCTTATATAACATAATATGTGACCTGCTTTGAATTTTGGCAGGGTAAAAAGCACAATTAGATGCTGGTTGTAAACTACAAGGGTAAAAGCATCAGTAAGTTCCTATTCCAATTCCTTATGTTGTCGCTCAGGGTGACATTTTCCTCCACTTGTTTTTAGCCGGATTTGGGCTAAATTTGCTTAATTTGCATGAGAGGCCAATGATGGTTTTGCCATTATGAACAACAACAAACAATTTTGTTACCTTTTCTGAGTATCCCTGCAGCCAAAAGAGCTTGAGCTTTGAATTTAGAAGTTACCATGGAAATAGCTCTTAGAGAAAAGTCTTTCTTTTCCCATGTGATGGTTGTTTCTCTTTTTTAGGGAAATGTACATTTCTCTTGTGAATTTTATGTGGGCAGCCGGCTGATGAAACACTCCTGTTATTCTAAGCAGAAAGTACACTCTGGAAACTTCCTAATTTGCAGCTTGGTTTGCCTTCCCATTGTTCAGCATGTTTTATAATCTACTTCGATATTCAAGGTTGAACTCAACAATCAGATTTCAGCTCTATTCTTGCCATTTCTTAATACCGAGTGAACACTCACAACAGGAAAAACGGGTAAAGGCAATCCCTGCCAGTTCGCAGGAGCCTGCAGTGTGACAGTTTGATGCTACAAGGTGCTGATAGTCCTGTCCTTGTGCTCTGGAGACCACTTCCCTCCAATACCAGCTGCTGGCACCACCTGGGACCAGGCTCTCAAAGTATGGTGAAATACAGGAGGCACACTAACAACACTCCCTATTGGCAGCTGTCCCACAGCAGCAAGCCAGCGTGCCCATAAAACCCCATGCAGATGAATGTCTCACTGCTTCCTGCCCTAGGTCCTTGGGAAGTGTCTTTGATGCCCTGCATTCTTGCCTTTCTTGAGTGTAGCACTTAAGTTAATGCTGCCTGTGAGAAATTATGTGAATATGCTCTGATTGATAGCTGGGAACACAGCGTGGTGTGTTTCTGCATCTCCACGCACTTAGTTTTTGCCATGCTTGGTGTGCACCACCAGTGTCACCTGCTTCCAGCTGTTTGAAGCAGGGTAGGGCTGCTCTGCAGTCTGTTGTTCCCTGGGATGTCTTGATGCATGGGGAGGGGAGTGTGGAGAGGATATAAGGTGCTGGCCAGAGAGCCTTGGAGAATGAATGTTTCTGCTTAACCATATGATGACCTCTTCCTGCCTGCTGTCCCCATCACTCTAATGCACACAGATAGATGAATACTAGAGAAGAAGAGCTAGTTCAGTGGAAACATCAGCTTGAAGGAGGTTTGAAGGTGATGAAACAAGAACCAGACCTGTCTCAGCAAGGAGTGAACATGGGAGGAGAGCAGACAGGGAACCAGACCTGAGAGACTGAAACTGAGCCTCCAAGGACTGAAGGCGAAGCTGTCTGCTACTGCACTGGTGAGCAGTTCTGCTCTCACCAAGCTGCTGAGCCCCGATTCTCTTCTCACATCAGTAAAACTCTTTTGGAGCTGCTCCTGACACATACACTGCTGCTGACATACAGCCCCACACAGTGGTTTCCTAATTCTGACACCGTGTAAAGCATACAGGAACCTCCCTGCAGCAACTGCTTGCTACCTGGAGATTTGTCCTTCAGCAGATTAGGGCTGATGGTAGTATTGCTTTACTATGTTGTAATTAAAGGAAGTGAAGAATGTAGGAAAACTAAAAAATGAATTTGGGTTCGAGCTAGGAGGCCCACATGTCGAGGTGATAGGTAAGCACACACCTCTGCACATTGTTACTGAAGGCTGATTAGTGAAGGGACGTCCAGCACAGGGGCATGCTGTGGGTACATCCTTAGCAAAATGGATGCTTCACTTCTGTAATTAGGAAGCTACAGGAGAAGCTAATGCAATGATGACGAGAAAGCCACAGTATCAGCTCATTTCTGAAGATACAGTTTCTTGTCAAGAAAATAGCTCTCTGTAATCTGCAGACTTGCATGACTGTCTCTTCTGTGTAAGTGCCTTGGACAGGTTTTAGGTGAAAACAGACTTATGAACTGACAAGTGCTAGGATCTGCAAAAATGCATCCTGCCTCTGCTGAAGAAAAGGATCAGACCTGTAAATTTATTTATTAGTTTAAGAAGGGGCGCACAATCAGTGCATGTTTTATGTATCAACAGTTACTGCTTAGTAGAAACCTGTTGGTAGGCTTTAGTGCTGCATATCCCACATGAGCAATGTGCTGCTAAAGTGTGACTTCATCAACATGAGTGCAGAGGAGCATCAGAGCAGGCACCATGGGGCATTAGCAACAGAGGGTGCTGGTAGGAATACCTTGTTCTCTTGAGGGCTGCGGAGCTCTCCAATTTACTTATTTGTTTGTTTTTCACAGTCAGTTTAGGGTGGTTTGTTTTTTTTCACTTTAAAGTGAGTTGCAAATTTAATTGAGCTTCAATTTCAGGAATGTACACAGAGCTACCACAAGCTAAATAGAGAAAAAGGCAACAGATATCTTAACATTCTGCTTTCAGAGGTGCCTGAAAGAGAAGACAACCCTGTCTTTGATCTGTATGTACAGTAGGAACAGTTGTTTTGTGTAGCTGATACAGTCCCAAGTGAGCTGCTTGGTGATCCATATGTGCTGGCTTGCTTGGCCACAACAAGCTAATTGGAGCCTATTTTTAACATGCTCATTTTCACCTTTTTAAAAACAAACCCAGGAAATATTAAAAACAATCGGTGCTGTTCTTCCTCCTCAGCAAAGAGAAAGAGCTTTTGGGGGGCGTTAGTTTTTGACAGTACCATCAATTTTGAGCAGACTTCAGCACCAATCCAAGTCCTGCATTTTCGTTGCATTGAACCTCAAGAGCCCTTCTGCTCCTGGTGATTTTCCTTCTTTCCCTCTTCCGACAACACAACTGTTTTCTCCTTCCAGAAGAGCCAGCCTAATTTCTGCACTTTTCTACCATGCAAGAAATGTTTTGAGGGAGGAAATTTGGTGTTCACATGTTCCCTGCTCAGCTGTGCCCTCCTTTCTGAGTCCTGCTCCCCCCAAAAAGACCAGGCAGTCCAACGGCCCTCACCACCTCAAAACACAAGGCACTTATTAGAGGCGGTTAGTAGAAGAGAGCACAGCAGAACTTACGGAGGTGGTGATTTGTGGAGGTGTGCTTTTTGATGTGCTGTTCAGCCTGAATGCTCCTGATTGTTCCTGTACAACAGAACTGATTTTCAAGTGGGGACCAGTCTTCATGATCCACTGGAAGCCAGCAGGGGCTCCATCTGTATAAAGATCAGGCCCAGGTGGTGCTGTGCCTGCAGAGCAAACATGGGAAGGCTTTAGCCAAACTTTCATTGCCAACTCAAATCACAATGTGTCTGGAGTTCAAACAGGTCTGGATTTTTTTATTCAGTTCACTGTAAGTTTTTCTTTCTGTTTTGGATCCAGCTGCTTCAGAGTTCACAAAGGGATTAGAAGCTTGAAATGCTGGGAATCTCACAGGAAGACTTGCTCTTAAAATCTCCTGCTCTGAATTGGATGAATATCTCACCTCTTGGGCTCTTATTTTCTGTTGAACGTTTCTGCAGCAGGAACATTCCAGCTAAGTCTAACAGACTGCTGGCAGATGCTTGGCACTTCTATCTGAACTGAAGGCACTGAGAAGTACCATGACAGCTTGAATCATGCTTCGTGAGCTTAACTGAAGGTCTTCACGGGTGTTTGCTTCACCAGAGCACGGTCAGGAATGCGTCCTGACAGGGAGTCTGTTAGGTTGTGGTATAGTGCTTGCATTTGTATTTCTGTGTGCATTACCTAACTGGAAGTCAAGGAACGTGCTAGGTTATCGAATAATATAGAAATAGTTTCTGTACTGATTTGTTAATAGGTTTTGTGTTCAGTGTTCTGATTGATGAAAGCACGATGAGAGTGTGGGCCTACTGATCACCAGTGAGTTCATTTTCATTTGGATGAAAGCTGTGGATTTATTGCAGAGTGTGCCTTTGAAGTGGAACTGGCTTTCAGTTGTTAGATACAAGGGCCTCCTCTCAAACATGAAAATAGAAAGAACAAAAAACCCCAAACGGTAGGAGTTTCACTTGTTTTAACAACCTGGAAGCTTTCCTTGGGCTGGCAGGGAACTGGAATTGGAATGAGCATTTTCATAGTGATTGAGAGATGGTAGAAGAGGTGAAGACTGGTTATGAAGGTTTTGGAGACTGGTTGAGGGAAAAGCTGTGAAGATACAGAAAATAAAGAAAAGAAACTTATGTCTGATAGGAAAGTCAATAAGGAGTCAGTAGGGAAGACTTGAAGAGAGGAGTGAGCAGAGAGAATAGGGTTATATTTATCAAGGTGGTAACCATAACAATGTGCTGAAAGTCCAGCAATGCTTCTCCTAAGACTACTTTAAGCACTGAAAATAAAGACAAGCAAATTATTAGATAATTTCGTGTAGGAACTCATCCTTCATAGTTACACTAAGAAGATGGGAGAAGGTAGATGCCTTTTAAAATCCATAGGAGTAAGGTGATGTAGAGAATGGAGATTTGGGACCCAATAATCATAAATTCCAGTTTTTCTTCTGCCCCACAGAAAGGCAGAGAGATACACAGAAAATACATAAAATAGCAAAGAGGCCATCCTATGAAAGATGCCACATCACCTAAGCGTTTTCAGAGAAGAATTAAGGTGCTTGTTGACTGACCTTAATCAGGTCAGCCCCAGTGCTGCACTTAGACTGTAGATACCCTCACTGGGGATTAAATTAAGCAGTGATTTAGATGCTCATTGCAAGACTCATTCTTCCTGTCTCTTTATAGTGCTTTCTGGTTACTGCTTGTTTCTTTCTTGAAATTGCTTTGATGTCTCTTGTGATCATCTCTCCTGACACTGTCTTGCATTCTGCAGACACAAGTTGTGATCTGCTTGGCAGTTCTGCAATTGCTCTGACACTTGAGAGAAACCTTATATGTCATCAGTCACTTATCTCTGCTTTGAATTCACAGGCAGTCCGTGTGCCACTCACACAACCACTGCGGAATTGCCTTAATCTTCATCGGCCTGTGGTCTGGGGACCACCTGTCACAATCTCTCTTTTTAATCCTCTTTTTTCACGATTGAGCTGGCACGATTCATCACATTATAGCACTGGGGTAGCCTACAATAACTGGTGTGGATGTCTCAGATAAACTGAGACCACAGAGGACAGACACCAGAGATGATGGCCATGAGCATGGGCTGCAGAACCCCTAACCCTGGACTATTTGTTGGGATTTATCCCAGAATGAGGTGTGTGTAAACACTGTGATGCTGAATGGTGTTTGTTCCAGATTACAGCTCTGCCACGAGGACTGTAATAAAGCAGAACTCAGCAGGATACAAAACCATGTGGTACAAAAGGGGTCAAATCTTTTTCTGATGCCATTCTCTTTATTTCCTTTAATGTCAAGGGATGAATTTGGCCCTACAAATCTAAAATGTCTCGACAGCTCCTGAGAGAACACAAACCTGTGGGCTCTGCACAGCAAAGTGGAGAACAAACTGTTGGATTGAAGAGACAAAGCAGCTGGGAAGTGCACTGAGCCACAAGCCGTGCTGTGTACAGTACAACCATCACTTGGAATTTAGGTAAGAGGAAATGTTTAAAGAAGTGAAACAGTAAACTGAACTGTTACCATCACAGAATCTAAACCATACTAGACATTTAGAAAAGTTCAGCTCACTTACTATTTCTACTCTTTTACCTTAATGCTCCATGACCATTAAAATAAGAGCCTCTCTGAAAGATTTCTGGTACAAACTAAGGCTAAATGGCTGCTTTGAGCTGTTCCCATGCCCAGCAGACTGCAGAAAGTGCAGGAGAAACAGGGTACCCTCCCACCCGCTCATTACCAAGAGGTTTAGATCATTTAAAGAGGTGCTGGTATTTCTGGGTGCTTAATCAAAGCCAAACCTCAAGGTGAACCTCTAAACCTCTTTCAGTCTGAACATTACTTCTTGTAAGTGATGTTTTAATTTTCATCATTCCAAGGAAAGTCTTTCATTCCCCTCAGCTGGCATCTGAGATAAGGGACTAAATCCCCCAGACATAAAACGTCAAACAGTTCTGTCATACATTACTTTAGTCTCTTGCTCAAAGTCTTTTTCTTCTCCCTGACTGATCTCAGATACAATGCAAAATTATCAGCGAGGAGAAAAAGGGAACAATTTAAAGTATGGCTTTGAAGTACAACCCATGTTCTGGGCGGCTGCTCTTCTCTTTTTCAGCTGCCATAGAGATGTCTGTCTGGGAGGGTTAACTCAGGCCAGACCTACAGCGGCTCATATATTGCATTAGAGTGTACTCTTAGAATGTGCTAGAAATTAGTTGTGGGTTACAAAACTGCACCTTTGCCAAGATACTTCCTTGCTGATCCTTTTGCCCTAATTAATACCAAGATGAGTTTGCTCATTTTGCTGCATGACAGTTGCAATCCTGTGTTGCACTTTAGATACAACAAGTGTGGCTACATCAGCAAAGGTTTGTAACACAGACCTGACCTTGCCCTTGTTAGCCACTACCATGCACAGCAAATGTGCTTCTGAATACAGTGATGCTGAGTCTGAGCTTGACTGGTCCTGGGCTCATTTTGCTTGAGATACCAACATGCTTGGCTGAATATCCCTTCACTGCCTTCTGCCATTAAATTCCAGCAAAATTTCAACCTAAACAGCTACAAGCAGGGGCTCCTTGAGTTTCATGTGGACTGACAGCAACGACGTGGCAGAAGCCTGAAAAAATATACCTTGTTTCTCTTAGAGAAGATGATTCTGATCGTGTTTCTTAAGCTATAAAATCTCTGTGTTCTCTTCCACCAGAGGGTGCCAGTGATTGACAAACCACTGGCCTTCGCAACGTGTGAGATTGCAGAGATCTGTGCTCCCAGTGTATCTGAGTGAAAGAGTGGAATACACACAGCTGATAAATTTGCTTTTATTTTCAGCTCCCTCACTGGAAGGAGAGACATTGCATGTTGGCAGAGTTCAGTACTGCTGATCACAAAGCTGCAGTGCAGGCACAGAGGTACTCATGAGGTACAGGTAGGTCCTGCCTCATTCCTCTTCCAGCAATCAGCTGCACCTATACTGTGAGGCAGTGAGGAGTGGTCACTGCAGCATTTTCAGAGCTCACAGTTCCTTGTAGATACCGGATGGGCTATTCCTCGCCAGCCTTAACATTGAAACTCATCTAAGGCCTTTACAAGATCCCCTGTTCAAACTGAGGGACAATTCAAGGAGTCAGTTCCTCATCTGAAATAAAATTTTTCAACTTGATTAATCATCAGCTGAAAGTTTGGTCTAGAATGACAGAGTTTGTCCGAGAAAATAGCCCAATTCTTTCCATTAGCCATGTGTATTTACCTGTCCCATTAGCAGTAGAGGCAAATTTTACTACTTTTTTTTTCTGTTAGTCATCTAGAATGATCAAAGCTAGGCAACGCCAACCTGCAGCTTGTTTTGTCTTGCATGATGTCTACACATCTATCACATGAATTTCAATGCAAAACCAGCAGCGCAATCCCCTTGTATTCAGATCAGGCCATCGATCACATCCTTAGAGTCCTACCAAATGTAACAAGATTCCAAACGTAACAAACAGGACGCTATTTGGTCTGCTCATCTTCGTTCCCTTTAGCTGGGCTGAGTGCGCGGAATGAGCCATGCAGCCTGAGGTGAGTTCATCCCTTGTACCTAAGCAAGGGTCATGTGCTCTCACTGACCCTTAATGAATGTAATAAGAGATTTTATTTATCCATTTATTTTACAAAGGCACTTTTCAGAGTGTAATTCCACTTCGGTATGGTAACAAAGTCATGAGATCTACTGTAATATCAGTCAGAAATAACCTGTTTGGTGGGACATGGAATGGGAAGGCATAGCAGGGACAAGTGGAACTGTAGGACTAAGGAACCAGTCTTCAGCTGCTCAGGTGAGGCGTGTCATATATGAATTAATATTTCAGTCTCAGCTGGGTGACATTTTCCCAGATGCAGAAGTGTCATCACATTGAAGGGTTGTTGTGATTGGCAGTCTCCCCAGAAGAGCTGGTTGCCAGTAAGTTAGGTCAGGACTGCGCTGCAGGTTTGAGCTTTGAGACTGAAATAAGGTCTGGTCCAATTCGGGGTTGAGTTTGCAGAACAGTGTGAAGGCAGTTTGTCTTCTGCTTCTGACACAGAGCAGATCCTGAACGCGTTACTGGAAAATGTTGATGTCATTTCTGACACAAATAGCTGGTGTGTAAATCTTCGATTCTGTCATTTTTTCTTTCAATTTAGGTGGTTAAACTGAACTCAAGGCTTTTAGTTTCACTAATTGAAACATATAATTGATAATTTGTCTCACAACGGAAACTCAGAGAGGACCTCAGTGATTTGCTTTATTCTCTTTATACTGTCCCTGAAGTCAGAGGAGTCTGGAGCAGAAAAGCATCCGTCCATTCCAGAGCTGATGTAGCGGTCCTGTTGGGGATGTGTGCATTTCTCTGGGAGGCCGACACCCCTGCAGGTAACTGAGATACCTTCAGCAATGGTTGGCAGCCTGAACCAACTCCAGCAGCTGCTGGGGACGTGGCTAGCACAGGATCAGGAAGCTGATCCTCTAAGCACATCCCCTCCTTGGCCATCTTGGAGGAGAGAGGGTTCGAGAAAAGAAAACAAAATTATATTAAATCCAGCTAACTACAAACAAAAGACATCTGGTAGAACATGTTTCCAGCACATCGTTGTTTCTTGTGCCATGTTGCCTATTGCTCTGCTAGTAATCCTAAGTATGATAGATGAAGTTTGATGTGCACAGTGACTGAGAAAAATTGCTGGTTGTCAGAACATCAGCAGTCAGTACAACAGCTATGTTTATTGACTTCCAAATGGCAATATAATCGTAGTTATTGGTAAACTTTGCGTTGTCCAACCTGATGCTCTCTGTGAAAACATAGCTAATGGCTTTATAGAAAGGATGACAGCTCGGCGTACTGATGATGCATATTAATCTGTCAGTGTAGCACATTGATGGATTGCTGTACCATTTTTTTAACAATGGATGTTCTTCCTCTTGGTCTTAAAATAACTCTGGTTTGAGGTCTTCTAGGCAAAAGCAATCAACAGATAAAATCCACAAATATGCTTATTAGAAAATAATGATATAATCGGAGATAACAAGGAGGGTAAGAAATTATTCACATTAAAGGAAATAGTAGAACCACCAAAGGGAATATGCTCCATTTGTGACAATGAAGAAGAAACATGAAATTAGATGCTCACTTTTTGCATGGATGAGTGCATGTGAGTGGCTGATGTCTGGAGAAACAAGTCTGCCTGCATACTGGTAAGCAATATACTGTAGCTGTGGCAGAACTGAAGACATGACTAACTGATTAAATGGGATAAATTGAGGTAACTGGTTACTTTGGTTACTAAATTCTTTTATTTCCTTAAGAGGATTTAAATAACTCAGAAAGCTGCCTAGGAAAAAAGCAATAGAGCTCACTACATAAACATTTTTTAGAATAAAGAAAAACTTAAGAAGGGAGAAAGGACTTCAGAATTCCCAGATGTATAATTCCATCAGGAGAAATCACAGAATCACAGAATGACCCGGGTTGGAAGGGACCTCAAGGATCATGTAGTTCCAACCCCCCTGCCTAGCAG
>JANHGO010000044.1:28063826-28079426 GCA_024606505.1 Aquila spilogaster | reverse complement strand
CTGCTGGCCACACGATTTCTGATACAGGCCAGGATGCCGTTGGCCTTCTTGGCCACCTGGGCACACTGCTGGCTCATCTTCAGCCACCTGTCAACCAACACCCCCAGGTCCTTTTCCACTGGGCAGCTTTCCAGCCGCTCTCTCTTCCCCAAGCCTGTAGCATTGCATGGGGTTGTTGTGACCCAAGTGCAGGACCCGGGACTTGGCCTTGTTGAACCTCATACAGCTGGTCTCAGCCCATCGATCCAGCCTGTCCAGATCCCTCTGCAGAGCCTTCCAACCCTCCAGCAGATCAACACTCCTGCCCAACTTGGTGTCCTCTGCAAACTTACTGAGGGTGCACTTGATCCCCTCCTCCAGATCGTTGATAAAGATATTAAACAGAACTGTCCCCAGTACTGAGCCCTGGGGAACACCACTTGTGACTGGCTGCCAACTGGATTTAACTCCATTGACCACAACTCTTTGGGCCCAGCCACCCAGCCAGTTTTTTACCCAGCAAAGAGTACACCCATCCAAGCCATGAGCAGCCAGATTCTCCAGGAGAATGCTGTGGGAAAAGGTGTCAAGGGCTTTACTAAAGTCTAGACAGACAACATCCACAGCCTTTTCCTCATTCACTAAGTGGGTTATCTTGTCATAGAAGGAGATCAGGTTAGTCAAGCAGGACCTGCTTTTCATAAACCCATGCTGACTGGGCCTGATCACCTGGTTGTCCTATATGTGCCGTGTGATGGCACTCAAGATGATCTGCTCCATAACCTCCCCTGGCACTGAGGTCAGGCTGACAGGCCTGTAGCTCCCCAGATCCTCCTTCTGGCCCTTCTTGTAGATGGGCATCACATTTGCCAGCTTCCAATCAACTGGGACCTCCCTGGTTAGCCAGGACTGCCGATAAGGATGGAGATTATCCTCAGCCCTCCTTTTGTTGCTAATGTATTTATAGAAACATTTTTTATTGTCTTTAATGGCAGTAGCCAGGTTAAATTCTAGGGGCCTTGGCCCTTCTAGTTTTCTCCCCACATAACCTCACAACATACTTGTACTCTTCCTGAGTTGCCTGCCCCTTCTTCCAAAGGTCATAAACTCTCCTTTTTTCCTGAGTTCCAACCAAAGCTCTCTGTTCATCCAGGCCACTCTTCTTCCCCACCAGCTTGTCTTCTGGCACATGGGGACAGCCTGCTCCTTGCACCTTTAAGATTTCCTTCTTGAAGAATGTCCAGCCTTCCTGGACTCCTTTGCCCTCCAGGACTACCTCCCAAGGGACTCTGTCAACCAGGCTCCTAAACAGGCCAAAGTCTGCCCTCCAGTAGTCCAAGGTGACAGTTCTGCTGACCACCCTCCTTACTTCTTCAAGAATCGAAAACTCTTACCATTTTGTGATTGCTATGCCCAAGATGGCCTCCAATCATCACATCACCCACAAGTCCTTCTCTGTTCACAAACAACAGGTCCAGTAGGTGCCTTCCCTAGTCGGCTCACTCACCGCCTGTGTCAGGAAGTTATCTTATCTTCCACACACTCCAGTAACCTACTAGACTGTTTCCTCTCTGCTGTATTGTATTTCCAGCAGGTATCTCGTAAGTTGGAAGTCCCCCATGAGAACAAGGGCTAGCAATTGTGAGATTTCTCCCAGCTGCTTATAGAATATTTCATCTGCCTCTTCATCCTGATTGGGAGCTCTATAACAGACTCCCACCATGGTATCTGCCTTGTTGGCTTTCGCCCTGATTCTTACCCATAAACACTCAACCCTATTGTCACCATCTTTGAGCTCTAGACAGTCAAAATGCTCCCTAACATACAGGGCTACCCCACCACCTCTCCTTCCTTGCCTATCCCTTCTGAAGAATTTAAATCCATCCATTGCAGCACTCCAGCCGGGCGAGTCATCCCACCATGTTTCCATGATAGCAACTATATCATAGTTTTCCTGCTGCATGGTGGCTTCCAGCTCCTCCTGTTTGTTGCCCATGCTGCATGCGTTGGTGTAGATGCACTTCAGTTAGGCTATTTATCCCGCCACCTTTCTGGGGGGAGAAGCCCTAATTCCTATGTGATCATTCTCAGGTGCTTCTGTGGTTTCTAACACATCAATAACCCTTGCATCTTTGCTGCCATGTGGATCTCCATCCCCTACCCCCACTGAGACGGCAGACTGAAGGACTCCACTAGCACACTGTCCCTCAAACATTGGTGTGCTGCCTTCAGGCTTATCTCTACCAAGCCTGGTTTTATTCCTCTCCCCCTACAAATCTAGTTTAAAGCTCTTTCAGTGAGCCCTGCTAACTCCTGTGCAAAGATCCTTTTCCCGCTTTGAGACAGGTGTACGCCGTCTGTTGCCAGTAGGCCTGGTGTCATGTAAACTGACCCATGATCAAAAAACTGAAAACTTGAGGCTTTTACTTTTACTGATTAATTGAAACATACAATTGATAATTTGTCTCACAATGGAAACTCAGGGTGGACCTCAATAATTCGCTTTATTCTCTCCATATGACCCTGAAGTCAGAGGAGCAAGAAGCAGAAAGACACTCCATCCATTTTAGAGCCGACAGAGTGGCTCCTGTTCTACCTCCAGCTGTTAGTGTGTGGCTGGCACTTCTCTGGGGGCTGGCACCCCTTGCAGGTACCTGAAATAACTCCAGCAGCCTTTGGTAGCCTGAAATAACTCCAGCAACCTCTGGAGATGTGGCTAGCCCAGGATCAGGAAGCTGATCCTCTGTGCACAGCCGTCCTTGGCCATAGCAGA
Source organism: Aquila spilogaster (assembly GCA_024606505.1). NCBI lineage: Eukaryota > Metazoa > Chordata > Aves > Accipitriformes > Accipitridae > Aquila > Aquila spilogaster. The sequence goes on along the minus strand of JANHGO010000044.1, from coordinate 28,076,674 downwards.
GGAGAGATGGTTCAAGAAAAGAAAATTGTAATAAAATCCAACTAACTTCAAACAAAAGAGATCTGGTAGAACATCCTTCTAGCACACGATTGTTTCCTACGGCATGTTGCCTACCGCTCTGCTAGTCATCCTAAGTATGATAGATGAAGTTTGATATACACAGTGACTGAGAAAAATTGCTGGTTGTCAGAACATCAGCAGCCAAGGCAACAGCTATATTTATTGACTTCCAAATTGCAATATAATCTTAGTTATTGGTAAACCCAGTGTTGTCCAGCTTGATACTTTCTGTGGAAGCATAGCTAAAGGCCTTATAGAAAGGATGGCAGTTCAGCCTCATATTGATCATGCATGTTAAACTGTCATTCTAACACATTGATGTGTTGCTGTACCCTTTTTTTGAGAACCGATGTTCTTCCTCTCTGTCTTTAAATCACTCTGGTTTGAGGTCTTATAGCCAAAAGCAATCAACAGATAAAATCCACAAATGTGCATATTAGAAAATAAAGATATAATAGGAGACTACAAGGAAAGTAAGAAATTATTCACACTAATGGAGATAATAGAATTACTAATAGGAATATCAGCTTTAGGATTCTGAGGTTCAACAGCAAGACTAATCTTATACAAACTTTCCTTCCTCTTGCATCTCTCCAGACTTTCTAATGTAGGTAATTATTATACTTACCTTAACTGAAGCTAGTCTTCCCTTGAGCAGGAAGTTGGGCTAGATGACCTCCAGAGGTGCCTTCCAACCATTTTTTTCCCCCCTATTATTCTATTTTACAAACAGAATAACTGATACAGAGGCTGAATGCCTTACACACATAGTAAATTAACAGGAAACACAGAAAAGAATTCAGAAGATTGGATGCTGACACTATGTCCCTCTGCATGGGAGGAACATAGCCAGGAGTGTCAGCCAAGGGGGGCTGTGTCACATCTGCCCAAACTGGGGAGAGAAGGAGAATTGGGTGGAGGTGGCTGTGGCCACTGGGGTAACATGATCACCTTTTCATTATGGCTGTGGGGCAGCAGCCAGACCATGCACAAAGTGCCACCAGGCTCACCTGAACTTACAGAGACTACACACCTAGTGCTCCAGATCCTGGAGGCATGTGATTAACATTAACATCTCAAATTTCATTTTTGTTTGCTACCATAAAAGTAAAGCTGAAGATCTTGAAAATGTGATCAAGATGGAAATAACATAGAATGGTCTGCCTGAGCCTGCAGAGAGCCTGGAAGTTGAGAAGGTCAGAGTTTTCACCTCTGGGAGATGCCACAGACAGGTTAATTGCCATCAGTCAGAGCCTGTGCCATCAGCTTTGTGCATGGGATTAATTAAGATTCATCCAGGCCCAGCGTGCTCATTTCTGTGCTCCTAGTGGCACCTCTACTTCTGAAAGCTGCATCTGTGGCAAGTGGCTGCAGACACACTGTGGGATCCAGCTCGGTCCCAAGTTTCTGATCAGGGGATCCATGTGTCCTAAAACACATGTGAGAAGGAACACAAGGACGATGCATGTGTGCCTTCAAGGCAGAGCAGTGCCTCCAGTGTATGGCTGTGAGTGGATGTGTGTGGCTGTCATCTGGAGAAAGAAGTCTGCCTGCATACTGTTAAGCAATATCTTAACTGTGGCAGAACTGGAGATAGAAGCATGACCAAATAGGATAAACTAAGGCAACTCTGATTACTTTGGTTACTAAACTCTTTTATTTCCTTAAGAGGTTATAAATAACTCAGAAAGCTGCCTAGAAGAAAAGCAATACAGCCCACTACAGAAACCTTTCTGTGAATTAAAAAAAACTTAAGAAGGGAGAAAGGACTTTAAAATTTCCCAGATCGATAGTCTCAACCAGAGAAATGGTAATAAAAGTCTAAATTACATTGACACAGTTTCATTCATGGACTCTCAATGAAAGGAATGACATCTGAAATATATAGATTATTTATTTTCTTAAGATTATACTAGGTCAGGATTTGTGTAGGTGTTGTGGTTTAACCCCAGCCAGCAACTACCCCCGCCCCCCCAGTGGGAGGGGGAGGAGAATCGGAAAAAAAAGTAAAACTTGTGGGTTGAGATGAGAACAGTTTAATATGTAAACTAAACTAAACTATAATAACAACAACAACAATAATAATAAAATATAATAATTGTACTGAAAAGGTATATAGCAAAAAGAGAGAGAAATAAAACCCAAGAAAAGACAAGTGATGCACAATGCAATTGCTCACCACTCGCCGACTGATGCCCAGTTAGTTCCTGAGCAGCTATCCATGCCCCCCGGCCAACTCCCCCCAGTTTATATACTGGGCATGACGTCACATGGTATGGAATATTCCTTTGGCCAGTTTGGGTCAGCTGTCCTGGCTGTGTTCCCTCCCAACTTCTTGTGCCCCTCCAGCCTTCTTGCTGGCTAAGCATAAGAAGCTGAAAAATCCTTGACTTAGTCTAAACACTACTTAGCAACAACTGAAAACATCAGTGTGTTAGCAATATTCTTCTCATAGTAAATCCAAAACATAACACTATACCAGCTACTAGAAAGAAAATTAACTCTATCCCAGCCAAAACCAGGGACAGCAGGCAAAAGAACTTCAGGCTTCCATTTGGAAAACAAATAATAAGATCAAATAAGATCTTGGCTGGGCAAGTATCTGCAGCTTAATGAGAGCTCAGTATAAATTCTTACACCGATTTATTTATTCCCATGCTGGGATATTTCCATCAGATTGCACAAACACTGCTGGAGAAATTGTAGGAGGGAAGATCACTTGGAATCTCTTTTGCAATCTTGTACACCAATAGCCTAAGTAGACTAAAACTTTTGTTCAGTAAAGTATTTTGTTTAATGTTACACAATACAGAGTGATTGGTAGCAAGTTATAAATATTACCAAAGCATTTCTCACCGGACTGAATTTCTTGCTGGAATGAGAAACATTAAGTTTTCCCTGCAAGGGGATTTCTTAGGAACAGGTAATTTCAAAATAGCTCCCAAAGCCATAAAGGGGTAGATTCTGTCTAGCATCCAAGATGTACTGAGCATTGAAATATTTATGAGGGAGGTAATTACGTGTTTTGTGAATAAAGAGTAGAAAGATGAGAAATCCACAGCTAAGGTACAAACATTAGTTCTGTTTTGTACGTGCACAATCTTGTGAAAGGGGGTTAATGAAGAAAGAAAGAAGGAACATCAGTGTCACATATGATTTTGAACATCTTAGAGGATTTAAGGTTTATGATTTTTTTTTCTTCACTCAGTACAGCTTTGTTTCCAAAATGATCATATTCCTTTCCTCTGAGGCTTCTGAGCTACATTCACTAAAGATGTGCATGGCATAGTTCATGGTGCACGGTGTACCCTGTAGCGTGCTAGAAATAACTTACCAATGGACTGTCTTAAGGGAAGCTCTTTGCTTTCAAAATGTTAAGTGAAACAAATGTTATCGACTAGCTTTCTTACACAGATCCTGAAATCTGAACAAAATAAAAACCTGCTTTTCATCTGTATGGAAAGAAACTTTATTGGATTTTTCCTCAACTTTGTTTTGTTCTTTAGTTAAAATCTCCATCCATGGGCTGAAAGGTCATTTTTTTCTGCTTTGCTACATCTTTTTGTTTTTCATTTAAACCTTGTAGAGAATTGACGAAGCTAAGATGGTCCAGGAAAATTAAATACGAGCTCTAGACTTAGGCTTGCTCTGCTGATAAGCAGTTGAATTGCTGTGGCCTTTAAAGTATCTAGCTTGAGTTCAGCAGAAAAGAGAAAAAAGAAAGAGGAAAGATTTCGACTGAAAACAAACTGGAAAGAATTTGCTTTGCGGTGTTGGGTCAGGTACATGCTGCTGGTCTGTCAAGGCTAATTAAGTCCTGGGCCAGCCATATTTTGTTGATATAGACTACATTATAGCCTCCATCTTCTTCTAGAAGGCATATGGTGTCATTAGCATGACAAAGGAGTAGTTGCACAGATTATATTAAGTGTAAAGAAGAAGAATTCTACCTTTAAGTGTCAAGGCTAAATTTTCTGTTATGTATCTTACTAAGATACAAAAAAACCCTGACGACTTTCTTTTGTGACTCTTTCTCCATATTCTCTTCTGTTTGCCTAGGCAGGTATCTCACACATTCATCCCACTGCTAACATAGTAATCACTGATGTCAGCACCCACCTAACTCTTTTGAAGCTTTTACCATAAGAGGTTACCAGCACTCCTGCCTGTTCAAAAAAGACTAGCTCAGTAAGGGCATGGTAAAGAGTGGGATGTGTGTGCCAAACTCCCTAAGTGGAACTATCTGGGTATCTATTGTGTTTCCCTTCTGAGATTTCATAGGAAAGAGAAATTGTGGGAAAAGTGAGAAATGGGAGTTTTTAGTAAGTGTTTATTTTCTGACAATATAAGTATAAACCAGTTGTTATGAACTGGAATGACATTATCCAGGGGCAACAAGGTTCTGCTTGTGGCTGGGTGATGTAATGGGCTTTTCAAACCAATTTGTCATCTTGAGTTGAGGACGATAGTGTCAGACCAGCAGTGGGTGAGTAAACGTGATTGATAGGTTTGCAAATCACAGTACAGACCTGTATCTGATAAACGCTTTTTGTTCTACAATTTCCAGTGACACTACAAGTGTGAGCCAGCTGGCTGCTGTTTTCTTCACCTTGCATGTTTTTTTTGTCCAAGGGCATGAAAAAGGCCTGTGCTTCTTCACACTATGGACTTTGTCACTACTTGGTAGCTAAGAGCGCAAAGAGTTGCTGGACAAAGTGCCCTCTGTCAAGTTTGCTTTTTGAGTGTCCTTGAAGTGCCTTATTAGACAACCACATACTATTTTTCCAGTTCACTGTAGAGAAACATCCATGCTTCATCTACCCATATATCAGCTTTAACAGATGTTCAGTGGGCACTAGGCAGGACTCCATCATTGGACAGTATTGTCCAACAGGCTGATCAAGAGATGAATGGGATATCCCATTCTTCATCGCTTCTTCCATTGCTCTTCAGTTAAAGCAATCTTGTGACACCTAAGTTAAAGAGATGACTTTGAAGAGACTCTGTTCCCTGCAGCAGACCCAAAATTAAGATTGCTTTCTTTAACTACAACAACAACAACAAGACAGCCCTGACCACAGCACATTACAGAGCAGTGTGCTTGGCCTTAAGGGTCCCTATGGGTGTAGGGTGCACAAGAGTAAAACCAGCCAATCCATTCACATGGGGCTCAGATTATTGGAACAAGACTGGCCAGGCCACATGAAACCAGTGTGGTGGTAACTGGTATGAATGGATGTGAGGATTCCTCCAGTGCTGGACTACCCTACGTGGGCTGGTACTTGTGCTTGCAAATTCTCAGGCAGATCTAGGGAAAGGACAGCAGAGAGTAGAGAGAGGATTGGAGCCATTGTCATGCCTAGCCCTGGGTAACCTGCTGTTGCTAAGATTGTTATTTCCCTCTCTACCCCTTCACCCTTCTCCAGTATTTTTTCCAGCTTATTTCTGGAAGCTGTTTTGACCCTGTCAGCAGTGAACAGAGATGGCATGGAAGTTCTGGGATGATATTCCTTGGAAATGTAACAAAGCACTTTGCAACTTAGAACCAGTGCACACTGGAACAGGCAAACATGGCTCATGGGCAACAGACTTGGGAAAGATCAGGGAGCCCCATTGGAAGAAGGTTTGAGTTGGCTGTCCTTAGAGACAGAAGGAAAAACATATACATTGTTTGCCTTCCCTTGAAGTTTGCCATTGTCCCTGTACATAAAACCACCAAAGGTTTCACCAGACTATATTATATTTCGAATGTATAAGTACAAAGTCATCTTGCTGTCATTTGCTATCACTCAGTGATTTTAAGCACTCCACACACCGCTGGTGACAAATAACCTGCAATTGTTCATCTTTGTTCCCTAGGGTGCTTTCCCTGACAATGGCATGACTCAACTCAGTAATGTTGACTAGATGAGCACATGATTTCACAATAAAATCATCAGTCACTTTTTTAAAAAGGGCAAATTTATGCAGCCGCTTGGAAGAAAAAAGCAAAGTGCAGCCTAAAATTCCTTTTATTTACAGTGGGAAATGAAGCATGAGTAAGATGATTAGAACTGTAATTAAACAAGAGAGTCAAATCCACAGATATGCACAACATACAGAAGGAGGCTCTCGGAGAGATGGCATAGAAGAATCCTAAAGTATTTTTTCCACTGCAAGCCCTAGGGACATCCCTCCTTAATTTGATCTCTAACAAGAAGCTATCTCCAAAAGCCCCTCTGTTTACCCTTGAATAAAAGCTGGGCCTCAGGAAAAGGTCTAGCTAATTTTCTCACTAAAAAGATACTGCATACATAGTGCATGCATAGATACTGAAATTTGAGCTTCATTACAAATGGGAAAAAACAATTTTCTCAGTATGGCAGGGGAAAACCCCAGAGGAGATTCTGTCTACAGCCAAGTAAAGCTTGAGTTTGGCTCCAGTCCTGAATTATATCCCTTTCTGTCATTTGCCAAACACCATCTCCATTCTCCAGATGCTGCTAACATCCTAATATCATACTGCATTTAAGTACCATCCCTGCTCTCCTTCCCTGTATTATACAGTTCTTGGCATGTTTTCAATAGCTTTCCTAAACCCACATCCGAATTCACTCTGATAGGTTTCAATAGCTTGCCGAGAGGCATATAATCCACCCTTTGTCACTATGGATTGAGTCCTGTCTCAAAAAAAGAACAACTCCATTTCATCAAAGAAAAGTAGTTAGGAATAAATTTGACGCTGCTAACAAGCTTGACTGGGTCAGAGCTTTGTGTGCTGGAACAAAGAGTTTAAGACCCTGAAACATGTTAGCATTACAAAGAATATTCTATTCAGTCTCTCTGCCATACATATTTTAATGCAATAGATCACTTGTATTTTGTTAGATCATGTCTTACACTAGAGGAAGAGTACCCATCAGATCCTTACGAAGTACCTCCTCTGCTTTGGATCTAATTCAGTATGATCTCTTTTTTCCTATTGTATAAGAGGTCTCAGTGCCCCTACTTGTTTGCAGATGTAGCAAGACAGCCAAATTCAGCCCTCAGCTAACCTAGCACAATGCCAAGAGGAAGAAAATCATTCCCAGCTCTCAGTCATTGATTCATTCATGCAGAGCTTTAATCCAACCGGGAGCCTGGTGTGCAATGGAAGGTGTTAAAAAAAGTTCCAGGAAACATCTTTCCCACTTGCCAGCAGGGCGAGGGAGAATAGCTCTGTGTCCTTAGGGAAGCCCAGGATCTGTGATGTTTGAAGACTGAGGGGCTTTATTCTTCACAAACAGAGATAGACACATACTGCAGAACATTATCTACAGAGATTTGTTTGAAACTGTAAAGGCATCTGCTTTGGCCTTGCTCAGACTTCTCTCACGGTCCCATTCCATGAATGTTCATGCAAGGGAGTTCTTAGTAACCCAGCTCCTTGCAAAGGTCAGATTTGTATCTGTTTTCTCAAATTCAGGCAGCAAGTAAATTTTACATGAGCATGCCTTATGATGTTCAGGGAGACTTTCTATTCGGGGGTAGAAACAATGCCACTTAATGATAAGACCATTAAAAAACAAGAAGTGCAGCTCAAATTGCAAGGCAATAAGCAAGCAGAATCTTGTAGAATAATTTTGAAAAAAACAATGCATCTGAGAAACATCACAACCTGCTCCTAGCTATTCACTACAAAAGAAGAAACTTCACTGTATGAACTGTTTGTTATGAAAGTATTCAGTTCAGTTTCAAGAGAACAAACCAGATGAAACTACGTGTTCATCAGTTAGCTTCCTAAACTCTGCTGGAAGTGGACAGGCGATTTCATCAGAGTTCTTATGATGACAACTCTGTCATCTGTTGTTTTCTTTCCATTAAAAATATCTAACCACAGCAACTGCCAAGGAAAAAAAAAAAACACCCTACTGAACATTTCTTTACCTCACATTTCCTTAGTGATTTTCCATCTCTGCAAGTGGCACATTAATTAACTAAAAACCTTCTGACTCTAAGCAGGTTGGAGGTGCTGTCCCACAGCCCCGTCACAGCATCGCTAGTAGATTATTAATCTAAAGCAAAGCAATACAACTGGGGAGTCTAAAAATACCAGGGACACCTGAGTTGCTCCATTTGATTGTACTGAATTTAGCAGAGGAGAGGGATGGTCCCTGCATGCAGATTGCTTGGTGTCTGTATTCACAACCTCTTCTGCAGTGTAAAAGCTTTTGAAGGGGTGATTGGGGGCTAGACTGGATTTTTTCATTACTTTAGCAGTATCACCTCAGAGGTAGCACATCTTCTGCTAGTCCTGCGACTCCTTTGGTAGTACACGGGATGAATTAATTGTGTTTCGTCAAGCATATCTCTTGACGCCCTATGACGTGGAAGACATAACTGCAGTACATCATCAGCAATTAGGTGTTAGGAACCACTGCACTTGACCCAGATGTATGGCACTAAGGTGGTCATCGCTATCCAGGGGATGTCAGCAGAAAAAGGTGTAGGAAAATGGTATGGATTCTTTCCATGAGGTATTTTCCAAACCTTTAGGGGAAACTCATTAGTTGCATAATATTGGTTCTCTTAGCAGAGGCCATAATTACAAGGATGCTGCAACTCATCATAGAAGGACCCTGACACCACCTCATGATATCTAAATTCACTTTAAAAAATTTCCACTGAAGGGCTCTTTAGAATAAGGACAGTTCCAAGTAAAGTTTGCAGGAGCCTGTACCCTGTTCTGCTTTCATGCTTCTCTGCAGCCTCATATTCCCTGAATTAAGCTACTTCTAAATTTTTCTTCTGTGGGAAGATTCTCCTGAATCTATTTGTGACAGTCAAAATTCTAAAATATGGGCAAAATCTGTGCTCCCTAAGGCTATTTCTTGAGACAGCTATTTCTTGAGTATCATTAAAGTGAGAAAAACAAACTCTGAAGGCCAAATTCATGCCTGGTGTCATACAACTGACCTAAGGTGCACCAGCAATGGACTTGGCCATGCACATACATTATGCTGTCTGCTTACAAAATGACAGAATCCAGCATCTGGGCAGGACTGCGTGCATAGTGACTGGAATGGGTTATTGAATTGTATCTAAATCCACCATCTCAATGTATTTTTGGCACCATTCTCTTTATAACACTTGTAAACGAGGTTCCCTTTTCAACAGCCCCTTCGGCACTCATATTCCAGGATCTTAGCAGTGTGGGTGTCTATAATGCCCCCTCCCATCCTTCACTCAGTAACAATGGCATGATAAATTGTTTTTTTCTGAAATGTTTCCCAGACAAAATGTAATTTTCATCTGCGTTACATAAGATTTCACTGTTTTGTTGATGGGGATTTATTGTGGTAGACTTTAGCTGCCTGTTAAACACTTCCTAAGTGGTGAGTGACTAATAAAAAAAATGAGATTACAGGAATTGCTTGGCGTGGGACATGCCATGTGTACAGTTTAGCTTACTTTTCCCTGCAAACTGAAGATCTTCAAACTGGGCTCCAGATTGCAAAATAATTTTAGAAAGCCAGTCTTCTATCAGTAGAAAGCCTATCAGTAACCTGACCAATTCAATGTCTGGGGGTAGCACCACCAAAAGCAAGTCTGATGGTGGCCTCCATATGAATGGCAGAATCAATGTCAATGTAAGGAACTCAGAGCAAGATCAAAAGAATTACAGGTTCCTGTTGTACAGCGGGATTTCTTTACTAAATGTGACTTAAAATGACAGAAAAAAATCTGTACTCTGAAGATGCTGTGAGCTGTACTTAGAAGTTCAGTCAAGGCTGTGACACTGTCTCAGTGGCCTTGTACAAGACACTCACTGCTCTGTGTCAGTTTTCTTCATCCATCAAATGGGGTTTTAGCACACTTGAGTGCCCCTTGTGATCCAGTGGAGGACATTCAAAAGCCTCTGTCCAAGAAAAATATTCAGTGAAGCCACTCTTCTAATGGGTGCAGGGCTGATCTCTTTGGATGTGCCTACAGAGCGCACCAGCGCCAGAAGCAGCATACTAATGTTTGGTGGGGCTCCACCTGGCTCCGTACACATCTGAAGTACCTTGGCAGCAAATGGTGCTGCTCTGAGCCGTATGGATGTATTTACAACCAGCGCTGTAAAGGAGAGGCCTTCAGGAATGCATTTTGCTCGGCTAAGATGCTGCAGCCCTTCAAGGGAACATGCTGCATTGCAGTGACACATCCTTCTTGTTCCATGTCAGCACAACAACTCTGTCGGAAGCAGGAGTTATTGATGACTCCACCTCATATGTTAAAAGTACTTTCCTGGTACCTGGAAAATCCAGCTGTTTCTTGCACTGTTCTGCCTCCAGTTTACCACAGCAGCCATGTTATTTCTTACTATGGAGTGAATGCTCTGATGGAGCTAATGCAGCGGAGTTTGATTTCTTTAAAGCATTCCAGCTGGTTACAGCTCTGATTAATTGCATGAAACACAGCTCAACCTTGTCTTACCAAAGAGTCTGATCAAATTGACTTTTCTAAATATCATCTCTGAAAACAAGAAAGCAGAGCAACACAGAACAAAAGAAGCTGGAGGATAGGTGAAATAGCCTCTTTTAAAATCCTATTTATCATGGATCTGGTTGGTTATAAGGTCCCTTTTATATGATTTCACACTGCTCCCCAAATACACACTCAAAATTTATTTGCTAAGCTCAACTCTGTGGCCTAGTTCTCTGTAAGTTGCTGTCTTTTGATACCTCGCTTTGCTTTACCTCCTCAGGTTCAGTAAATGCAGATTTCTGGTAGAAGGTGTGGACACAGACCTGAAGGATCCAAAAAGGAACAGCAAACCTGCTCCTGCATCAAGTGAGAGGGAGCAAGTTCTGTGTTGGACAGCATCTCCCCCCTTTACAGTGTACCTATGATAAAGGTAGGTTAGAATTGCCTTTACTTTCAAATCTCTCACAAATTAAGCTGAATCAATATGTTTTTCCACTGTGAGCATTTGCCAGCCTCTGCAGCTGAGTTCTGCTCTGTATTTTGCCCATGGCTCCATCTATTACTTGAGAAAAGCTTCCTGGAAGAAGTTGGCACCCTTTATTCCTTGTGATTCCTGCTCAAAACTGGTATCTCTGTGGCATAGTAATTATTTTGGCAGTAAGCTGTGAGGGTGATAGTGTCTGGCTGAGAAATGTACCTATTACTCCATGTCTTCTACTCCTCATCCCAACATGCTTGTTTCTTCCCTCGTTTTTTATTTCATGCCTTCTGTGTGTGAACTTTCCTTCGGGAAGAGGAGAAAGAAGTGTTGTTATTGTGTGGGTACATTGTGTAGCACTGTAGAGTTCCCTTCAATGATCCCCAGCCGGTTTATTATTAACATTGTAAACTACCATCATCCTTCTGCAAACCCCAGGAGAAGCAACTGGGGAAAAAAATGACTTTGGATTGATGTGCAGCACAAATGCAAAGCCCTAACTAACGAGTGCCACCTCCACTAATTGTGGTGGAGAAGGCTGCGTGCAGGTGCTGCTTAGCACCCAGCAATTACGCCACCTGCGTGTCTCATCTAGAAGTGGTGTGGTTTTATATAAGCAGTAGAAATTATTAATAGAGTTGCTTACTTGTAAGTGTATTCTATAACAGGTGTAAGGACTGCAATGCTGGTGGTCAGGATCTATGCAGCGTGCCATGGCTAAGGGTCTGTCCGACCCCATACAGCTTGGGTTTCCCACCAGCTGAAGGAATGTTAGAGTATCCCTGCTATCCCCTTTTTCCTTCTCCTGTTATCTCTAATAAACAGTATTTTAAGCAACACCTTATGGAGTCCGAGAGCTTTTCTTGCTGGGATCCGTAACGAACGCTTGACCGGTGCATTACGCTAATATCACCCATTATGTAACAATTAAAAACTGTAAATTCTCAGGCTTGATACAAGGTCATCCTCCTGAAGTACATTTCTCAGCAAATTAAGGGTTTAGATTGCAGCAAACACCTGGGGAAACTCTACTGCTCTTGGGTTTGTGAGACATCATGAATATTCATTGCAGAGCCAGCAGCAGGCGAATAGTAATTACATCAGTTCTTCAGGATCAAGCTTGGGAATCCTCGAGAGACCACGTTATGCTTTGAAATTAAAATATATGAAAAAAAATAAAACGGGTATTATTAGTTCTGTTAAGTGCCTGTAGTAGGTATTACCATTGTCAAACGTGTCTCCAACCCCCTTTCACGAGTGGGTAATGCTATTAGCCTGCTACCCATTGAGGGCAATGCTGATGTCGGGACTGATGGCCTTACACCTTGAGGAATAAAAGTGTGGTTTTTCTCCTGAAATATCCCCCGAGAGCTTCGTACCCGCCCGTGCCGGGAGGGGAGGGCAGGGGACCTGGAGACACCCGGGAGGCGGCGGGGCCACAGCAGGACAGAGGGGCCTCTCTGGGCCCCTCGGGCCGAGGACTGCGGAGGACGGCGAGGCTCCCCACCCTTCTCCGCGACCGGCCCAAGGGGCTCCGGGCCACCGCGAGCAGCCACGGTAGGAGCGCGGCGGCCCGGCAGACCCCGATCTCCGCTCCCCCGGGGACGCCGTGCCCTCACCCAAAATGGCGGCTGCGGCGCCTCTCCCGCAGAACTCTCGCGAGGTTTGCGGCGGGGCCGGGCGCTGCCCCGTGCAAATGGCGGCGAGGAGGCCGGGCCGCGCGGGCGGGCCGAGGTGAGGCCGGGGGAGGCGGGCGGTACTGCCATGGAGCACATCACCACCCCGAAGGTAAGAGGCCGTGCCGCCCCGGGAGCCAGCCGCCGTCCCGCCGGGGTCCTCCCGCGGCGCCTGGGGGCGGCAGGCCGGGCCGGGGCCCGGGGCT
>JANHGO010000044.1:28020469-28063726 GCA_024606505.1 Aquila spilogaster | reverse complement strand
CCCTGGGATGCACGCCATCTGGCCCCATAGACTTGTACTCATTCAGTCTAAGGAGGCACTCTCGGACTTGCTCTACCATTACAGTGGGGAGGGATTTACCTCCTTGGTCCCCACATAGAGGTAATACAATGGTAATACAATTCTTAGTGATGCATACACCATTTCATCTGAGGACTTACAATGAAAACGACGACATCTGAAATATATAGATAATCAATTTTATTGTGATTATATGAGGGCAGCACTTATGTAAGTAAAAGAACAACTTCAGTCTTCCATTTGGGAAAGAAAGAATAGCATGAAATAAGATCTTGTCTATGCAAATATCTACAGTTTAATGATGTCTCCATAAATTGTTTTACAGATTTAGTTACTGCCATGCCTGGATGCTTCCGTCAGATTGCACAAGCATTGCTGGAGAAATGGTGGGAAGGAAGGTCATTTAGAATCTCTTCTGCAATCTTGTACACAAATAGCCAGGCAGACTAAAACTTTTGCTCAGTAAAATAGTTTGTTTAATGTTAAAAAATAGAGTGATATGTAGCAAATTATAAATGTTAACCAAAGTGTTTCTTGGAGTGGAGCAAATTTCTTGCTGCAATGAGAAACTCTAAGTTCTCTCTGCAAGAGGGTTTCTTAGGAACAGGTAGTGCCAAAAATAGCTCTCAGAGCCACAGAGAGGTAGATTCTGTCCAGCATCTGAGGTGTACTGAGTTTTGAAATATTAAGGGGGCAGATAAGAAGTGTGGAAAGATGTGACATTGACAGCTAATATATAAACTGTTTGGTTCTCTGTCTTGTATGTGTTTGATCTTTTGAAAGTTGTGGTTTGATGAACAACGAAAAAAGGAACAGCAATATGATAGTCATATCTCTTTGAGTATCTTAGTATAAGGATTTAACACTCATGATTTTTTTTTCCATTCAGGACAGTTTTGTTTCTGAAATGGCTGTGTTTCTTTCCTCTGATGCTCCTGAGCTTCATTCACTAAAGATGTGTGGCACAGTTCATGGTATATCCTATTGTAGGCGAATAAGGCATGATCAACAGATTGCCTTAGTGGAAGCCCTTTGCTGTAGAAATGTTAAGTGAAACAGGTGTTACGGACTAGCTTTGTTATATGGATCCTGAAATCTGAACAAAATCAAAAACTGCTATTAGTCACTGTAAAAAGAAACTTGATTGGATTTTTCCCAATGTGGCTTTGTTCTCCAGTTAAAAACTTCATCCATGGGCTAAAGGCCATTTTTCTTTGCTTTGCTGTATCCTTTTATTTTTCATTTAATACTGGGTCCAAGAACATTAAATAAGTCCTAGGCTTGCTCTGTTGATGAACAATTGATTTACTATGGCCTTCGCAGGATCTAGCAAAGGTTCAGCAAGAGAGTAAAAGGAAAGGTGATATTTCTGCTGGAAACAAACCAAAAAGAACTTGGTTTGCAGTGGCGGGTTGGGTTTGTTCTGCTGGTCTGTTAAGGCTAATTAAGTTCTGACCTAGCCATACTTTGTGTATATACATTACTACATGATAGTTGCCACCATCTTCTAGAAGGCATATGGTATCATCAGCACAACAAAATAGCAGTTGCACAGATTATATGAGGTCTAAAAAGGAAGAACTCTATCTGTAATAATCTGTAAGTGTCAAAGCCAAAAGTTATGGTATGTATCTAGCTAAAGTAAAAAAAATATGGACTTATTTTTCTTACTCATTCTCCATACCCTGTTTTCCCAGGCATATATCTAACACATTCATCGCACTGCTAACATAGCAATCGCTGATGTGAGCATGCACCTACCTTCTGATGTTTTCACCAAGGGAAGTTACCAGCACTCCTGCCTGCTCAAAAGATTAGCTTAGAAAGGAAATAGTAAATAGCAGAATATATATGCCAAAGTTCCCTAAGTTAAACCTTCTGGGTATCTATTGTGTTTCCATTCTGAATTTTCATCAGGGCTATTTATTATTAAAGAGAAACTGTGGGAAAAGTGAGAAAGGGGTATTGTTAATAAGTTTTCTGGGAGTGTAAGTGTAAACCAGTTCTTATGACCTGGAATGGCATTATCCAAGGGCTACGAGGTTCTGCTTGTGGGTGGATGATGCAGTAGGCTTTCAAACTGATTTGGTGTCTTTAGGTGAGGGTGATAGCACCAGACCAGCAGCATATGAGTAAATGTGACAGGTTCACAGACAACAATGCTGACCTATATTTGATAAACACTTTTTGTTTTACGGTTTCCAGTGACAACAAAGCCATCTGGCTGCTGTTTTCTTCGCCATGTATGTTGTTTTATGGATGGGCACAAATGAGGCCTGTGCTTCTTTACAGTATGGGCTTTGTTTCTACTTGTCAGTAGCTATGGGCACAAAATATTTCTGGACAAATTGCCCTCTGTAATGTTTGCTTTTAGAGTGTCCTTGAAGTACTTCAGTAGACAGCCACATATTATTTTTCCAGTTGCATGGGAATTGCCAGTTCATGGCCTGAACCAATGGTTGAGCACCAGCTGAGAAGGCATGGCTAACCCAGGGAGCTCAGGTTCAAGCAACGCACCTGAGTGATCAGAAGGGATCGATCCTGGGCCCACGAGGGAGCAGCATCTCTCTAGAGATTGCACTCCTCTTGAGCTGTCACTGGTCATCAGAAGGGGGTGGGCCAATTGTTCTTTGTCATCTTCTTTTGCTCCATAGCACTCATATCCCAGTAGAATGCACTGCTATTGCTTTCTTTTGCCCCACACCAGCTCATTATAGAGGAACATTCATGCTTCTCTAAATGATGAACTACCTACACACCAGCTCTAACAGTCAGTCAGCGCTAGGCAGGACTTCTTCATTGGACAGTATTATCGAACAGGCTAATGAAGAGATGAACAGGGTCCACCATCCTTTACCACTGCTTTTCTCCCATTGCTTTTTGGCTAAAGATAACTTTGAGAGACTCAATTCCCTGCAGCAGCCCCAAAATTAAGATTGCTTTCTTTAACACCTAGGCAATGATGGAGACAGTGCACCTGCTTGAATACAGGAGTGTGCTTGGCCTTAAGGGTGTGGGGTGTGCAAGAGTAAAACTGGGCAATTTCTAACTTCTCTGACTTCTCTGCCATGGGCAGGGATGCCCTTGCTAGGTCAGGTTGCTCAAAGCCCCATCCAACCTGGACTTGAACACTTCCAGGGTTGGGGCATCCACAACTTTTCTGGGCAGCCTGTGCCAGTGCCTCACCATCCTCTGAGTAAATAATTTATTCTGAACATTGAATCTAAATCTACTGTCTTGTAGTTTAAAGCCATTATATTCATTTGTGTTTCTGTAGTTAAACCACCAAAGAGTTCACCAGACTATATTACACTTAATATGCGTAAGTATAAAGTCATCTTGCTGTCACTCAGTGTGCTTAAGCACTCCACAAACTGTTGATGACAAATAACCTGCAATTGTTCATCTTTGTTCCCTAGGGTGCTTTCTCTGACAATGGGATGACTCAACTCAGTAATGTTGACTGGATGAACACATGATTTCACAATAAAATCAGTCACTTTTTAAAAAAAGGGCAAATTTATGCAGCCACTTGGAAGAAAAGAGCAAAGTGCTGCCTAAAATTCCTTTTATTTACAGTGGGGAATGAAGCATGAGTAAGATGATTAGAACTGTAATTAAACAACAGAATCAAATCCACAGATAGGCACAAAATGAAGAAGGAGCTGTCAGGGAAATGGTGTAGAACAATTCTGGAGTGCTTTTTCCTCTGTAAGCCCAAGGAACAACCCTCTATAATTTGTCTTCAGCAAGAAGATATCTCCAAAACCCCCTTTGTTTACACTTAAAAGTTGGGCCAGAGGAAAAGATCTAGCTAATTTTGCCACCTAAAGATATTCCATCTATAGCGCATACAGAGATGTTGAAGTTTGAGCTTCATTGCAAATAGGAGAAAACAATTTTCTAAGTATGACAGGGTGAAACCCCAGAGGAGATTCTGTCAGCAGCCAAGTAAAGCTTGAGTTTGGCTCCAGTCCTGAATTATATCCATTTCTATCATTTGCCAAACACCATCTCCGTTCTCCAGATGCTGCCAACATCCTAATATCATACTGCATTTAAGTACCATCCCTACTCTCCTTCCCTGCATATTATACAGTGCTTGGCATGTTTTCAATAGCTTTTCTAAAGCCACTTCCAAATTCACTTTGATAGGTTTCAATAGCTTGCTGAGAGGCAGATAATCCACCCTTTGTCACTATGGATTGAATCCTGTCTCGAAAAAAGAACAACTCCATTCCATCAGAGAAAAACAGTTAGGAATAAATTTGTCACTACTAACAAGCTTGACTGGGTCACAGCTTTGTGTACTGGAACAAGGGGTTTAAGACCCTGAAACAGGTTAGTACTGTGATGAGTATTCTACTCAGCTCTGCTATACATACTTCAATACACAAGATCATTTATTTTCTTAGACCATATCAATTACCAGAGGAAAAGTACCTTCCAGTTACCTATAAAGTACCTGCCCTGCTTTGATTTTAACTCAACATCCTCAATTTCTACTATGTAAGAGGACTTGGTGCTTTTTTTCCCCCCGTACGTTTCCAGATGTATCAAGACAGATAGCCAAATCCAGCCTTTAGCTAGCTTAGCAAAATGCCAAGGGGAAGACAGCCGTTCCCAGCCCTCAGCCATTGATGTGTTTGTGCAGATCTTTATTACAAATAGGAGCCCAATGTGCAGTGGAAGCTCTGTTGAAAAACATTCCAGGAAACAACAGTCTTCTCTCTTTCCTACTTGACAGCAGGGAGAATAGCTCTGTGTTCTTAGGGAAGCCCAGGATTTGTGGGCCTGAGGGGCTTTATTCAGACAGTGATAGACATATCGCGAAACAGTATCTACAGATTTGTTTGAAACTGCAAAAACACATCTGCTTTGGCTTTGCTCAGAGTTCTCCCATGGTCCAATTCCATGAATGTTCATAGAAGTGAGTTCTCAGTAACCTGTCTCTTTGCAAAAGCCAGATTTATATTTGCTTTGTCAAGTTCGTGCAGGAAATAAACTCTATATGAACATATTTTGTTTTCTCCAAGGATGATTCCACTCAGGAAGCAGAAACAATGCCATTTAGTGACAAGGCCACTCAAAAACAAGAAGTGCAGCTCAGATTGCAAGGCAAGAAGCAGGAAGAATCTCATAAAATAATTCTGTAGAAACAATGCACATGAGAAAAGTCACAATCTGCTCTTAGCTATTCAACAGGAAAAAGAAGAAACTTTGTTGTATGATCTATTTGGTACAAAATTATTTACTTCATCTCCAAGAGCAACAAATCAGATCAAAAATATGCGTTCTTCAGTTAGGTTCCCTAACTCTGCTGGAAGTGGGTATTAAGTGTCAGGCCATTTCATCAAGAGTTGTTATGATGACGTATTGTTTTCCTTCCGTTAAAAACACCCAGCCACAGCAACTGTAAGGGAAAAAAAAACCCCCCACTCAACATTTCCTTACCTCACATCTCGGTAGCGATTTTCCACCCCTGCAAGTTATGCTTTAATTAACTAAAAAAAAATAAAATAACCCAGACCCTTCCAACTTGAAGCAGGGTGAAGGTGCTTTCCCACAGCCCCATCACAGCATGGGTACCAGATTATTAATCTAAACCAAACAACACAGCTGGGGATACCTGAGCTGCCGCGTTTGATTGCACTGAATTTGACAGATTTGGATGGCCCTGCATGCAGATTGTTGGTGCCTGTTTGTAGCTGCAACTTATTCTGAGGTGTAAAACCTTTTGAAAGGGCTACCAGGGGCCAGGCTGGATTTCTGAGTTACTTTAGCGATATAACATCAGAGGCAGCAGTACACTTTGTGCTTAGTCTTGTGACTCTCTTGGTAGTAACAAGAGATGAGCTAATTGCATTTTTGCAAGCATATCTCTTGATGTTCTATGACATCAAAAACATAACTGCACTGCAGCATCTGCACCCATGTATTAGAGACCGCTGCACTTGACCCTCTCAGATGGCACTGTGGAGGTCATCACTGTCAGGGAATGTCAGCAGAAAAAGCTGTAAGAAACAGCACAGATTTTTTCCATGGGGTATTTTCCAGATAGTCAGGGGAAAGCCATTAGTTGCACACTATTGGGTCTCCTAGTGCAGGCTGTAGTCGTTACAATAATGTTGCAGCTCAGCACATAATGACCCTGAAATTACCTCACGGTATCAAAACTCACTTAAAAAAAATTTCACTGAGGAGTCCGTTAAGAATAAGGGTAGTTCTGAAGGGTTCAGTGAGGTTTGTAGGAGCCCGTACCCAGTTCTGCTTTCTCACTCTTCAGCAGCTTATATTCCCAGAAATAAGCTACTTGCAAGTTCTTCTTCCCCAGGAAGATACTTCAGAAACAATTTGTGACAGTCAGAATTCTATAATACGGGAAAGATCTGTGTTCCCTAAAGCTATTTCTTGTGATAGTTATTTTCTGAGTATCATTAAAGAGAGAAAAAAGAACACTGAAGGCCAGATTCATGTCTGGTGCCACTCAACTGACCATTAGCATCAGCACCCTATGGACTTGTCCCTAGCATGTACATTATGCTCTCTCTTTTCAAAGTGACAAAATCCAACATCTCGGTAGGACTGTGTGCATAGTGTCTGGAATGGGCTATTTAATCGTATCTGAACCTGTCATCTCATTTTATTTTTGGCACTATTCTCCTTTTAACACTTGTAAATGAGGCTGCCTTTGTCAACAGCCATATTCCAGGATCTCAGCAGTATGTGTCTCAACTAATTGGTCACCAACCTCAGGAGCTCAGTTCTGCTCTGCGCTTTTTCCCTAGTTCCATCTATTACTTGAGAAAATCTCCCTGGTAGAAGTCAGCACCTTTTATTCCTGCTCAAAACTGTCCTCTGTGGAATAATAATTGTTGGGAGTAGGTTGTGAGTGTGATAGTAACTGGCTAAGAAGTGCATCTGTGACTCCATGTTTTCTATTCCTCAGCTGAACATGCTTATTTCTTCCCTCTTCAGTTACTTTTTGCCTTCTGTGTGTGTTCTTGGTATTTAAAAGAGGAAGGGGATGCATTCTGTTACATGTGTACACTGCGCAGCACCGTAGAGTTGCTTCCAATGATCCTCACCCAGTTTATTATTAATATTGCAAATTACCGTAATATTTCTGCAAATCTTCTAAGAAGCTACAGGGAAAAACTGATCTGGGAATAATGCACAGCACAGATGCAAAGGCCTAACAGAACAGAGGTGACTGGAAATGAACAACCACCATAACCACGCAAGCAACTAAAACTGTATCACGGATGAATTTGATATTTTCCTCCAAACTTTGGTGTGCTTCTCTTTTTCCTCCTCTTATTCCCATTGTGAGTCACGGGCAGAGAAAGATAAATCTGTTGGGACTTCCATAGGTATCACAGGGAGTTCTAATGCAAGCATTGATGCTGCCTTCCCCCAAGTCGTGTCTGAATGAACTTCCCTAGAGTCGCGCTTAGAAAAACAAGGACATTGAGAAATACAGTCCCTTTCCAATTTTATCATGTGCTTTCTTGGACATTGGGTTTTCATCCGTAATTTTTTCTTACCACTTTATTGCCTAATAACACGATGCAATAATTACAGCGGTCCTAGCACCCGGCTCTTGCACGTGGAGGAGCGAGCGGTCCTGCAACAGCCGACTGCAGCAGGCAGGTGCTGCAGGCACTGCTACCGCCCCGCTGCTGGGAGGCAGCGCCTTGCACCAGGGCTCCCACTGACACCCAGTGATGAGCACGGCAGCGGTGCACCTCACCCTGCCTTGAGGTGGAGCAGCACGCCCTTATTTCTCAAGGAGCGAAGAGAGGCCCTCGCTGCTCCGAGCACGCTATGCAAGCCCTGAGGAGTGCAGTGCGCTCCCGGCAGCACGAGGAACGCGGGAGTATCTGCGTTGTGTCCTCTGTCCTTCTCACCTGTCCTCAGGTGTAACAGCACCTCTCGTATGGCGGCGTGCAATGCAGACACCTCCGCTTATCACACTGCTGTCCTTGGGTTTGCAGAACATCATGAATACTCATCGCGGGGTTTGCAGCGAAGGTCAACTGTAGGTACAGCAGTTGCTCAGGATGGAGCTCGGCTATCCGCGAGAGGCAGCGTTATGTTCCGCACGTAGAGCACGCACAAAAAACAAGCACGACTACTGCCGCGGGGCGCTCGCCCTCGCTCAACATGGCGGCCGCGGCACCGCTCCGCCCCGCCAGCATCTCGCGAGACTTGCGGCGGGGCGGGAGCTGCCCGCTGCAAATGGCGGGGCGGAGGCCCGGCGGCGCGCGCGAGCTGAGGCGCGGGCGGTGCCATCATGGAGCACATCACTACGCCGAAGGTAAGCGGTCGTCGCGTTGCGTCCCGTGGGCCGTACCCCATCCGTTCTCGGCCTGGCTCCGCGCAGACTGCGGGATTTTGGGGCTGGGGGCGGGCGAGTGGACGGGCCGTCGTTCCCTGCCCTGGGCGGAGGGGCCGAGCGGCGGAGCCGCAGGCCGGGCGCTGCGTTGTGCTGCCCGATGTGTCAGAGCGAGCGGAGCGCGCTCAGTTCGTAGTGCGGAGCGGGCGGCGTTACAGCGAGCGCTCGTGAGCGGATCGGATCGGATCGGCCGCGCGCTCTGCGGCCGTAAACCAGCGAACTTTCCTCGGAGCCAGATAAGGCTCTAAAGATGCGCGTTTCCCTTAGCTTCCTTCCCAGCGGTGCTTTGATGGTGCTGAGCATGGGCAGCCTCGTCTTTTGTGGTTCCTCATTCCCTCCTTATTTCTGCACCTGGTATAGTAATGAGCTTTGGTCATCTTGGCTACAAACCCAGGAATCCTCCTCACGCTGCTGCTAGACCTTGACGGTTTGTTGAACCTGTCTGACTTTCACATTACTTTTCCAGCCGTTAACTTGTACTGTAAAGCTGGCCTGGTGTTACGGGAGGCACGTAGTGCTTACATTTGTCTCGTTCCCTGGATTGTGTTTTAGCAGTGACATGATTGTGGTTCAGCAAACATTTAGACTTCCTTTGGTCAGAGCTAAACTTTTTAACCCTTTGCAGGTGGAAAACGTGAAGTTACTAGATCGCTATACAAATAGGAAGGCAGCAAGCGGGACTTTATACCTGACCGCTACCCATCTTATCTACGTAGATGCTTCTGCTGAAGTCAGGAAAGAAACATGGGTATGTGCGATGCTTGGAGCCTGTTTAAATACACGTTGAAAAATGTTAAACATCTCATATCTAATATGAGCAGTTCAGTGAAAGTTGATGTGGTCTTTTACAGTGTTTTGATACCGAATGTTTAATATAAGTTGCTCTTTTGGGAGGAAATGAGCGCAGTGGTGGAGTGACCCAATAGTTCCAGGAACAAAATGAACTTGTCTAATTTCTGACCTCAAGCTCGATGTACGAAGCCACAAAACTTGAATTTACGGGACTTAGAAGTGTAAAATTAGCACTGAAATTAGCAACCTTTGTTAATTCAGCATTCCCACTTTATAATTAACACGTTGCGTTTGTGGGTGGGACAGACGCAAGGGGCAGATAATCTTGCTCCTCATAGAACCAGGGAAACACAATTACATATCAGTCTCTAAAAATACTTCGTTATACGTCTGTGTTCTTTCGGTCTGGCTCATTGTTATATAGCCTTTGGGTGCGCACTCTGGATGTTTATTATGTTTGCTTGATAAATATCATAAATCAACTCATTTTCTGCTGATAGTGAAGTTTTCCAGTCTGCTTGTACAGCTTATGGCCTTGTTAGTGGCGTCTGAAGGATTTTGATTATCTCCTGTTTTTTAGATTCTTCATCACCATATTGCAACTGTAGAAAAACTGCCTCTGACCACAGCTGGATGCCCACTCCTTATTCACTGCAAGAACTTCCACGTGGCTCACTTTGTTATTGGGCAGGAACGTGACTGTCATGAAGTGTATACCTCCTTGCTTAAACTTTCACAACCAGGTATTTGGGACAGTTTGTTTCTCAAACTGCTGAAATGCAGTAAGCACAAAGGCTCATCTGAGCACTAGCAAAAGCTTTGCCTTTCACACTACTGATTTTATCATATCAGTGCAGGAGAGGAGGGTGTGAAATCAGAATGTACTCACGCTGTCAGAGGTGATCTTTGTGGGCTGGCACAGTAGATTGCTGCCTTGTGCACTAAGCCATTTGCTTCTGAAGTAAGCACACATTGTTGCTGTTCATTTTTGTGTTTTAGCTCATGTCTGTGCATAGCTCTGCCCTTGCCGGTTGAGCCAGATGTCCATAGAATTCCAGATCCCACAAAGTTGTGCTATTGTTGTTTCCCAATCCCACCTTTAGGTAACTCCTTAGTGTTCATCTTCTTTCACGATGTGAAACTCTATGCTTCACCCTGGTGCCTTGTTTTGGAGTCAGTCAACAAAACATCCTCAGAAGCCTGTGGTCTCTTCAGGCCTCAGCCTTTCAGTTTAAGGATGAATCTTCAGGCTCTTTGTTCTCCTCGCAGGACAGCATTCCACAGGGCTTCCTACCTGGCTTCCATCTTCAGAGGCTTCTGTTTCCTTTAGTGAACCAGTATTTGGAGTCTTGCATTATTATAAAGATGCTGCTTGGTATTGCATTTTGTAATTTGAGCACTAGTTTAAAGGAAGGGGGTTGATAGCACCAGTCTGCTTTATACTGGGAAGGACTTAATGAGAAGTACTGTCGTAGAAATGTTTTGCTGAGTTTGGCATTGAGCTGCCTATTGAAATTAGGGCTTATTGTCGGTTCCCATCATTTTCCTTGTGTCCTGGGCTATAGAGTTTTCTTAGTTATGAAGCTCTAATTTTAGTGCTATTTCTGGCAGAATTCTGCTGTTGTGTTTAAGAGGTGTCACTGTTCTTTCAGTTTTGAAAATGAGACACTTCTGTAGCATCTTGAAGCGTGGGAGCTGTCGCTGCAGGAGATCACATCAGTCGGTTTCTTTTGTGTTCTTTGGTGTAACGTTTTGTAGCTCTTTCTTTTGTTCTATTTTTGGATTTTTGTACTCATTTGGTTTAAATTTTCTGTGTGTATTCTTTCTTCATATTATTTGTCAGAGCATCTAATTATTTATGGTTTGTACATGTATGGCTGACAGTTATGGGTTATGTGTCTGGTAGCCTGGATGCGTTATCACACGCTGGCAGGTGCGCTCTCTGGAGAGCTTGCTGCCTTGGGTTGCTGCCTGAATGAGTTATTGGTTGGATTTGCGTTTCCTGAGGAGAGTAAAGGAAATTGGAAAGGTAGAGATGGTGGGAGGAAGAAATTATCATTTGTCAGGTACAGCCTGAAGCTTTTGTTGGGCCGCCAGTAACATTCAGTACATCTATCATGTTTTCCCTGCAGCTCGGAATTCACTGTTGAACAATGAAGGTGTACACAAGCTATTTTATGAACTTCTCACAGAAAAGGTCTCTTAATGCAGGAATAAAAACACACATTAATTCTCACAATATCAGTCTCTTAGAGTGCACGTATTGCAGAAAATTCAGTACATTTTTTTTTCCAGAAAGTTTTGAAGTTCTAATTCTAATGAAATACTGTAGCACATCTCCCTGCCAGTGGGAAAGGAGTACTGGAAATTCCTGAGGATCTGAATATGAATTGTTGGCACACAGTGTTACCCAGAGTGAAACCTTGTAAATGTGAGGAACGCTGCATTATGGCTGAAACTTGCATGCTTCTTGTTATTCTTTCATCTGTGAGCCCTGTTAGGCTCGATAGTTAGGAAAGATTGACTGTTGAGAAATTCCAAATACCTGTACTGTTCTATTATAGTACTCTGTTTTTCTAAGAAGTCAAAACCAGTCTGAGTATTTTGCTTAGATGAGTAAAATGCACAAAGTGATCGTTGATGCAGAAGCATAAGTAAAAGAGCTGTCACCGAAATACATTAAACTATAATACAACAGTTGCACAGCCCTTGGCTTTTGTGGAATAAAACGTTTGAGTTTTCTGGTTGTTCTTGGCTGAATAACTTTTTAATCCTTGTACCAGTTGTTGTACACCTGTATCTCAGTGGCTTGTACATTGTGTTCTCCAAAACAAAAGCCTTTCTGTATTATAACTATATTATTACTAATGAATTTTTTTCTTCTTCCCAGTGAAACCTGAAGAACTTTATGCTTTCTCATACAATCCTAAAATGTCTAAAGATAACCGGGAGATTGGATGGAAACTGATTGATTTGAAAGTAGATTACCAGCGTATGGGAATCCCAAATGACTACTGGGAAATAACAGACCTTAATAAAGACTATGAGGTAATTCTTGTCCACGGTAGCCAGTTGCTGCAATATCTCTTTGTCTGTGTTAATGACATTCAGCAATCGTACTGCTGCATAAGTGTTGCCTCTGGGGAAAAATGAGCTCAGTTGGTTTTAATCGAAGCAGCAGCTTCTTAACGTGAAGTTGTAGATAATGATGCTAAGAAGGAACAGAGCTGCAGAGTCACCTTGGTTTGCTTTGATTCCTCTGGCAAAATACCAGCGACTTATTTTTCTAGAGAAATGTCAAACCATCTGCTACAAAAACTTGAAGTGCCTTTAGGTTCTTTAAGTATTTCCAAACTCTGTTCCTCCAGTGTGGTGAGAGATTTTTCAAGGAGAAACGTATGGGAGCAGTTTGGCTTGATAAGGAGCAAGGCAGAGTGAAAAAGGACTAGAGTAAGGAAGGAGAAAACAGTAACTGAAAATGCTTTCTTGCTTGTTTAGATCTCATGCTAAGGAGAGGCTTAGTTGTTTCAGTTCTAACTAGCTTCTGCTATTTCCCTCTCTTTAAGGTCAGGTTAGGTCTAAACAACATTAAATTGAAACATTATTCAACAAGCTTATTCAAACTCCAGCTTTGTGTGATTTCCCTTTCTGTTTCCTCTGGTGTTGTGCATAGACTTTCTATCTAAAAGACACTGAACAACTCTGTAAGGATGATACCAGTATGCTACTGTCGTGAATCCTTCCTCTGTGCTCTTCGTTCTCTCCCCATGAGTTATTTTTTTATTATTATGCTTTGGGTTGAAGAAATACATGCCTTGCTGTCAAAACTGACTGGGCTTCTAAATGACTGTCTTTGGATGCCTGAATTGAGATGACATGGGAGGTGCTTTTCCCATTAGCTGATTAGGGCATCAGAATGTGGATATCTATATTCATGGTTTTGAAGCTTTACTTGCTGGTATATAACTTTCAATTGCCAATGCTTTGCAATTTCCTCAGAGTTTCCAGTTTGTATTTTAAACTTGTCAAGTTAAGGCTTGGAGGATGTCTTATCTGTAAAGTATATGCTGAAAAGGCTGTGGTTTTTTGAGGAAAGTGGATGAAGCTGTTTTGTGAGGATGGTACCTGACAGCTCCAAGCTCATTTCTAGTTGATTAAGATTCAGAGGGAAATTTTAAAATATAATCTTTTTTTTTTGGTGACAAATTAGTAGACTACATAATATGTATGGCTTTAAAGAACTTCCTTTCAAAGTGTACGGTATCCTGTGCAATCCACGTTTGGGGCTCCATTGCAAAATTGTTACCATGTTGTTTTATTGTTTTTCCTCATTCCCTTGTGTTGTTTTTTCCTGAATGCATTTTAATGACTCGATGCTTCAGATATGGTTTGTTTTGGTACACTATGGTGGACGATGTGTTGTATTACTTATAAACATGAGGTCATATACTAAAAACAAATTTGTCCTGTATCTTAAATTGATAAACAGTAATATCTAAATTTCTTCTCCATTTAGGTTTGCAGCACGTATCCTCCAGAAATTGTGGTGCCTAGAGCTGCTAGTAAGGCAACAGTGATTGGAAGCTCAAGGTTCAGAAGCAGAGGACGGATTCCTGTGCTTTCTTACTTATATAAAGAAAACAACGTTAGTAGTTCAATTGGGTGGGGTGGGGGTGGCAAGCAAGGGTCCCCCTGCTTGTACAGTCCCCTTCCAGTGAAAGGAAAGGATGAGATAATCATTAAAGTGCTTTAACTTCTTGTTTAACTGTTCTTCTCTTAAGAGCTCTAGAATTGGTGTGAGTCACAGGATAAGCTAGATACTGAAGACATATCCAGTGCTGTGTAAAAAGCACAAGCTCCTCAAGCTTCTTGTCTGGAAATTTCTTATCAGCTTTCAGGAGTGTCTTTTGTGCTTTTTTTGTGTGCGGTTATTTTAATGTACTGTGTAGCTATAGTGAATAATGTTTAACAAGATGCACGTTTAACAAGATGCATGTTAACACAGCTAAATTGTCTTACTCAGAAAGAGGAAGAACTGCCCCAAAATAACTCTTCTTAACTCAGAATAAGTGAAGGTTTCAGTTTTATTGTATGTTTTTTCCTTCACTGAAACCACAATGTAAATTTTTAACTTTGCTGTTTCAGCGGTGTTATAGACGCAGATGTTATGAAAGTGCTGTCACAGTCAAGTTGTTGTTTTCCTGAGGAAGCGTGCCTTGACCTGGGCGCCTGTAGAGTTGTGCTGGCAGCAGCTGAACTTTTCCTACAGTGTGCCCAGCACAGTTCAGTGTGGAATGGTAACAACTACTGAGCCAAACTGAAAACTGCTAATGTTTGGGATAGTGCATATTAATCGGAGCGTAGTGGATTTGAGAGCATAGCAATAAAGGGCTCCTTAGCCTGTTTTTTAAGATTCTCAAAATTGTAGTGTTGTGAAATATTGCAATGGCTCTTCTGTGTGTCTGTCTAAGAAGCTGTTTTTCAGAGAAACCAAGTACAGGAGATATAAAACCAACAATATGATATTCTTTCCTGCTTTCAGATGGTTTCTGCTGCATTGCCCTAAAGTGTGAGCTGTTGTGTATTGCAGGCTGCCATATGTCGTTGTAGTCAGCCCCTCTCTGGGTTCAGCGCTCGCTGTCTGGAGGATGAACAAATGTTGCAGGCAATCAGAGAAGCCAACCCTGGGAGTCCCTTCATGTATGTTGTAGACACAAGGCCAAAGGTATCTTCATGTGGTTTGTGGTTACTTCTAAAGCTTGCATCTGTGCTAGCAAGGCTGTTTCCGATTAATTTTCACAACTCTGCTAATGCTTTCTCATGTAGCATTAAGTTAAATTGTGTCAGTCTGGAGTGGTGAGGTTCTGGTTCTGTCTCTTAATGTGGTGAATACTTGTGAATAACAAAACTGTTATGTTAAGTGTCATTGAGAATGCTTGCGCTCTTGGAGTGCTCTAGGTTGAGATTTGTGCTTGGGATGACCTGAAGTGACCAGCAATCTTGAAGCTGGCTGAGACAGTGAGCTGTTCTCAAACTGTGCCCTTAATACATTGGGTTGGAGAGATGCTTTCAGAATCAGTTGCACAAGACTGAAGTGCTTTTGTCTGCCTACCTGGGCAGAAGTGGGTCTGTATGAGGCAATTTTTGCTTTTGTAAAAAAACAAACAAATGAAAAACCACTAATAAACCACTAATAATCTCTTGATGTGTAGCTTGGAATTTAATACGATCAGCCATTTGGTTGGTAACCTCTCTCTGGAGCTAGAACTTTTGTTGTGGTCTTCATGGAGGAAGTTATTGAAGAAACATAGACAAAAGACAATCTGTAATGATCCTGCTCTTGAAGAACTGAATTTAGAAACTGTATCAAATGTTTGCCTTGTAATCATACTGATTGGGAATATAGATATAAGCAAATTAGGACATGAGGATTTGCATAGCACATGATTATTTAAATATAAAAATCTAACAGTGCTCTGATTTTACTGTAGTGAGAACCTGCTGCGTGTTCAGATTTTAGAGTTACTTTAGAGAAACTACAAATATTGTTTGTATACTGTGGTGAGGGCCTGGAGGAAAAGTCATTTGGGAAAGCAGAGAATGCTTCATCTGTTGTTTCAAGATGTATTTTGTCTTTTTATAGTATGATGTTCTGTAAGAGATCTCCATTTAATTACAGAACAGTCTTTCTGTAGCAATCATTGCATGTTTTTTTGGTATGCACAGCTTCTAGTATCAGAGGTGTTCCGTGGACACCTATCCTTGATGGTAGTTTTGATATATTTGGTGAAAAGGAACATCTGTGATTAGCCCACTCCTAAAGCAACGTGGCGTGCCCTGGGTGGATAGAACTGAAGCACCAGAATCACTCAGTTACTCTAAAGATGTTCAGATATTACTGTATCTGATTTTTATTTTTTTTTCCTTCTCTGCTTTCTGTATTAGCAAATCATTATGTGGGAGGTTGAGGTACTCTTTTTCTTGTCACTGCTGAAGATTATCACTGTAGCTCTTGGACAATTTGGGCTGATTATTAAAACAGCTGGCAACTTTTCAACTTCTTCAACTTCTTTTCTGCGGTTCCAGTCAATTGCTGTATTCTTTCTGCTCAATTTTGATGTTTCTGTGTTTCCCTCAGGTGGCTTTATTTCATCTGTGCATGTATGTCTGTGAAAAGCTTTGGAATTCTCTAACTATTTCTGTACTACCGTGTATGTATGTTATTCATAAAGTGGCATTCCTACTTTTACTTGGTTTACTTCTGTCTGAATCTTTATGTAGCTTCACAGTAAAGACAGACTGTTTCTTTACCTTCCTTGGTGACAGCTATTGGGTCAGGCTTTGATTCTGCCTAGCCTAAGAAGTACTAGCCAAGGCCTTATTGAATCTCTGCATATGACTAATGGACTGGAGATGCTGACATACGTTTAGTAAAATGTCCAAAAGTAATGTATGGGGAGGTGGGGAAGGACACTTGAGTAGCAGCTTTTATTGAGTATGTATCCTGGGAGATTAAAAACAAAAAAAAGATTTGGGAAGCAGATTCACTTATTTTTGTGTGTTGTTTGTTGTTGTTTTCTCTCCCTTCCATCCTCTTCCATTGAATTTGACAGTTAAATGCCATGGCCAACCGAGCTGCTGGGAAGGGTTATGAGAATGAAGATAATTATGATAACATTCGCTTTAAATTTATTGGCATTGAAAACATCCATGTGATGCGGAACAGCTTGCAGAAACTCCTGGAAGGTAAGCACTGTGCATGCAAGTGGCTTCCCTATTGTCTCTACCTAATTTTGTCCAATATATGGTATGTCCTATGTGTACAAGTAGGGATGGACTTGGGTGTTGCGGTGGAAGTAAATTAGCAAAGTCAGTACTTTACTTTGTCTGCTTTTTTGAAGAGGCTGAAGTTACCAATGTTAAAATGTTTTCCTGCTAGCCATTTCATTCACTACTGTGCTTAGTTTTATAGAGAATCAAACATAGCAAGTAACATTAGCAACATTCCTTAATTTTATATTAGTTAGTTAAAATGTGAATTTCTTAAATGTTTCAAATTAAAAGGCTAGAAAAACTTACTGTACAGTTCAGATAGTTTCATGGTTACATTAAGCTACTGAAATAAAACTGTCGCTGGATGTTGAGGAGATACTTTTCTGGGATTTCCGTTGCTTAGTTCGTGCTATTTTGGTATTGTTTGTCTAATTGAAAATAAATTTATTGCATGATTTTTCCAAATACTTAAAGATAAGAGCTATCTATGAGATTAATTTCTGATTTACTGAACTTATTTTGCTTTTAGTATATGAATGCTCAGATTAGAAGGTGCTCCTTGAGATTGTGGTCTTAGGGGGAAAATGTGAAGGAGTGTAGAAGTACTTTCCTGAACCATTGGCAGCTGAGAGGTGAATGACACCTATATTTGCATTGGTGTAATTCTGGAGAAATTACACTGAAGGTGATAAGAGTACATTGGATCAAGCAAGCATACTCTGCTAGTTTGTTTCCAGCACTGTTAACTTCCTTGTGCTGACAAAGATGAAAAACACATCAGAGTAGGTGCTGTAAATTGTTCTCCTTGGTCCATGTGTTTAGTTTTAGTTGTAATACAAATGCTGTCATTCAGAATATGAGTTTAATGTTTTAGTAGTCAGCATAGTAGTCATCTTGCATCAAGTAGCTGAATAATTGATGCTGCTAATTGCCTGGCCAGATAGCTGTGCAGAATCTGTAGTGACCTTGGAGAAAAATGAGGCTGTTCACTCAATGATGAGATTAGCCTTAACACAAGTGTGAGTCCTCAATTGCCTATAGCTGGCAGATTTATTTTGTGCTGGTGGAGGAGGCAGAATAAATACTTGTTTATCTTCATATTCCTAGCCACCAAACTTTAACAGTGATAAAAACCTCTTTCACTGATGCTTAGGGACTGCTGATCTGCATTACTGTATTTTCTGTGCTGGTTTTCAACATACACGTAAAATCTGAGATGCCTTGAAGGTTATGTGTTACAAGTTAGAACTCTCCTTTCTTTGAACCTTTGATAGTGACAGCAAGCTTAGGGAGTGTCAGGTGTCTGTGTGATGGTTGTTGAACACTAGATTTTAATGGAGAAAGCTCAGCTGAAAAAACATTACTGAGTTAGTTTTAAAAGGAGGAAGATACTTTTATATCCTCAAGTTCTCTTGTAGCTAAAAAATATTTCTGGATTGTGTGTTTAGGTACACAACCAATAGTTTCTGTTTTCTCTAGGCAGACTCTTAAGACTGAACGTATTAGTTTTTAGGATCTACCAAACTCTGCTGCTGTGAAGAGGTGATGAGGAAAGAGAAGAATGTTGTTAGTAGAGTCTCAGCTAATTATTTTGTTTGTGTTCTTAGTGTGTGAAACGAAGTCTCCATCAATGAGTGATTTTCTTACTGGGCTGGAGAACTCGGGTTGGTTACGGCACATAAAGGCTGTAATGGATGCAAGTGTCTTTCTTGCCAAGGTAAATCTACATGCTGAGCTTCAGATGAAAAACCTGCAGTTGAAGCACATCAAGTCTGTTGCCCAGCTCACTCTCTCCTAGGTCCCTCATGGGACTGGAGGAAGTACCACTGGGATTTGAGAGATGACTGTTATAACACAGTCAGTAGGACTATCTGGACTTTCTTAAAACTCACTTGAAATGAGTAGAACCACAGAATATAGATAAATGATGTTTATAAATGACTCTGTAGCCTATAGCATGTTCAGTAGTGCAAATAACTTGCAGCCTTTTGCGCTTAATGCAGCTCACTTACTAATTGTTGGACTGATGTGCTTTATAATGAGGGATTGTGTAGACCATTCTGTTTTCTGCTGAGGTGCAGGAATCACAAATTTGTATTTTTCGATTCAGTCCTCATTTCTGCAGATTTTTCAAAGAGTGTGACTTTGCAGGTCAGGCAAAGCACATTGCTCTTCAGTTATAGTAAAGGGAGCACAGACAAGAAGTGGCAAGAGTAGTGACTTCTGTACATGTTGTCTTTTCTCTTAAAACTTCCCAGTGTAGTGAGCAAAAAGCTATTTTCTTTTCTGCCAGCAATACAGAAATGGAAAGAAGGTGATCTTGAAGCTTCTAGTTATTCTTTACTCATCTACCAAATTTTTCCTTAGAGGAAAGGACTGAAAATTCATGGCATTTCAGAAGATTAAGTGTTTTGAGATCAGAGGATCTTTGTTTCTTGACAGTCTCTGTTCCTGACAAGTCGTGCTGCAGCATTTTATTCTAGTTGGGGCTGATGGCTATATGCCCAGAAATGGTGTTTTTCTATGGTTCAGATTAGAAATGACAAATTTTTCCCTTGGGTTTTAGAACAATCTGGTAAATGCAGATGAAGGGATAGCATTTAATTACAGTAACCGAACTAGAAAGCTGCTAAACTGTTCTATCTGCTCTCCTTCACAGGCTGTGAAAGATGAGAAGGCCAGCGTGTTGGTCCACTGCTCTGATGGGTGGGACCGCACAGCGCAGGTCTGCTCCCTGGCTAGCCTCCTGTTAGATCCGTTTTATAGGACTTTTAAAGGCTTCATGGTAAGAACACAGATGTTGGAATTTCAAAAATAAAAAATACTCCTTGGATTTGAAATGTAAACAAGGTCTAATTAGATGTTTCAGGCCATTTCCTGGAACAAACAGTAGGTGACCTATATAAAAACAGCTTTGATTCTATCAGCAAGCGTTAATTGCTCTGAACACTATAGACAGAAAACAGGCAGTTGATTTACAATTCCTAAATCCTCATTTCCTTGAAAGTCCAAGAGAGCCTTTAATGAGACATTTCAGCAAGATATGAGTGAGTAAAGGATGCAGCTCTGGCAGCAATCCACAGAAAACGTGGTGAAGAAGTTTGTCGTTTAAGACTGTTACAGTGAGGATCTCTTCTAGGATTTTGTACTGGGAGAACTCTCAGCTGCCCAGGGAAACTCATAACCTGTATATCACATAAAGTCTGTGCATTGTTCAAGGTCTATTTTAAAGCCATTACACAAGAATTTTGCCTTTTGGTTCTACTGTAATGTTTTTCTAATATGAAGCCATCACTGCATAAATGCAGACAAATCTGCGATCTTTCCAGTCATCTCATTTTGTTAATTACCCAACTGATGAGTTGCTGCTCTTTCTCAGAGTTCCTTAAAAGAATCCCTGAGATCAGAACAATGCAGATTTTGCCTCCCTCGCTGTGTTGCGCTGCTAGACCTGCTCCTTTTATTACATGCTGTTTCTTAATTACTATTTTTGCTTCTGTATTACACTGTAGCCTTTTAACAATTAAAATTATACCAGTGCAATGCATACCTGGGCTTCAGTAGTGCTCTGGACAGTTCTGTGTGGTGAGCGTAACTTTGATTAGGTTCAGGAGCTGTAACTGAAAGGGACAAATGCTTGTCCTCTGACAAAATAGTGAAGAGGCACAGATCCTAAGGCAGTGGCTATTCCTAGATGAATGCAACAGGACTGTCAAGAAAGCAAAAAGTTTGGAAAAAATCAGTATAACTTAGTTTTGAAAGAAATCTCCTGTGAGTTTCTGCCTTCCTTTTCTTTAAGTCTCTGACAGTTGATATTTGTATGATGTAGCAAGGCACATAGCAATGGATTACTAATAGATTAGTTATCCGCTACTATATAGTGTGTAAATCGCTATTACTATTTTCACTGACTTCTGTGGATATGCTTGAAGTAGTACTATCAGCAGGTAGCACTGGTTTCGAGCTTTATGGAATTACCATCAAAGACTTCATCTTTCTTTTTCTAACTAATACTTTTTTTTTTCCCCCCCTAATCTCTGCTTTGAAAATGAAGATTCTTATAGAAAAGGAGTGGATTGCAATGGGTCACAAGTTTTCACACAGGTAAGAGCATGTTACCTTGGGGTGTAGTGGCTGGAGTGAAGGCTGGATGGTGAAACTTAGTGTTCTCAGGCTTGTGTGCTCCCTCTAAAAACAGAATTGAAAAGACTTGGATTCCACTGGAGCTGGTACCTACAGCTGGTATTCACTGGGGTTATTTCACTGGTGCTATTTGAGAGTGGTCTTTTTTCATTACTTTGAAGTAGAAGGTCTTGAATAAGCTGTTTGAATTTTGACTATTTTCCTACTTGTAAAATAGCATCCACGTTATATGGGACATGCTAACGTTCTGGCAAGGCATGCTCTTCTGCAATAGTTTTCTGGAAGAAAAATTGCAGCTAATGTTTTTTGGGTCTTTCCCCATATTTAGAACAGAAACCTCATCCCACTATAGTGCCAAAAATCAATTGTGACTTGCATTCTCTAGGCAGATTAAGAGTTGTCATTCCTGTAATTGTTAGCTGCCTTCTGGAAGGAATATTGCCTTGGGGTACTTATTATTCCATTTGCTGTAGAAAAACTAGAAATTGAGATGGTCCAAAGGAATGCTGGGAATGGTCTCTTTAGTGATACTAACTTGCTAAGAATGGACACTTTGTTTTCAAAGTAAAACTGAATCCTCCATTTAATAGTAGGACAAATCTGTTTCCTTAATAGGGGAAAAAATCAGTAATGTGTGCACCCTTAATACTACTACTTTAGAAGAAGCTATTTCAAGATAAACAGCTATCCGGACCTTGTTTATTTCCCTGGATTTCCAGATTATATCCCCAAGTTTTTCCTGTTAAGAACGGTCAGTATAGTACAATAGAGGGTTGGTTACTTTCAAGAAGTACTGTAGATTTTTATTTTTTTTTTCTGGTTGTATGTTTCTTCTCTAATAGTTCATAATAGTTTATGATACAGGGCCAGCGTTTTTATAAACTATCGAGTGGTTTTGGAGTCTAGTTATTGCCTTGGTGAGCTGAGGTTCATCCGACTGCTGTGTTTCTGTGGTCTGGAGGGTGCTGTGCAGTTTAAGGTGTGTGTGGTATTCTATTAGTACATGGGTTAGCACTAAAACAAGGCAGGCAGGCTGCTCAGTGACACTGCCTTTTGATATCAGGTCTTTTCATTTGCTGCTATAGACTCTCCAGTCTTTGGATTTTGTGTTGATGGAAGGACTAGAGAGTTGCTAGGATTGTATTAATCCCTGTACGCAAAACGTGAGGTCTAGAAGCACTGTGAGATTTTGCTGTTGATCAGAACCCTTCTGTGCGTGCAAAGGCTTAGTTGTAAGAGCTTAATTCCATGAGGGGGTGGGGGGCACACCTTAAAGGGCAGTTGTAGGATAAACGGTGTGGGTTTTTTTGGCTGTGCATAACAATTTCTTGTTCTTCACTACTAGAATATTTCTCAGTTGTTTAGTGGCTAAGGTGGCCTTTTTTTTTTTTTTGTGGGTGACACAGGATTTAACCCTGTTTTGTTTGTATCTGTCTAGGTGTGGCCATTTGGATGGTGACCCGAAGGAAGTATCCCCTGTCTTCACTCAGTTCATTGAATGTGTCTGGCAGCTCATGCAGCAGTTCCCTTGTACATTTGAGTTTAATGAACATTTCCTGCTGGAAATCCATGATCATGTCTATTCTTGCCAGTTTGGAAACTTCCTTGGGACCTGCCATAAGGAGCGTGAAGATCTGAAGTGAGTTGGCATTTTACGGA
The DNA here is from genome assembly GCA_024606505.1 of Aquila spilogaster. Taxonomy (NCBI): domain Eukaryota; kingdom Metazoa; phylum Chordata; class Aves; order Accipitriformes; family Accipitridae; genus Aquila; species Aquila spilogaster. The sequence goes on along the minus strand of JANHGO010000044.1, from coordinate 28,040,922 downwards.
GCCAGCAGTCTAAAAGTCACTTCAAATGTCAGAAAAAGGGCAGGTTGTGTGCTTGTTTTTATTGTAATGGTAAATCTGTAAAGGGTAGTGTCTCCACAGATAACTTCTTCAGTGTGAAAAGAAATTGTAGATGAATTATCTCTGCCATGGTCAGGTGTTTTATTCTGAAATACAATAATAACTTGCACATACAGCTTTAGGACTGGGTATTGTCCCTTTTAAATGATTATATGCTCCTCAGTGATGTGTTTTGTGTTGATCAGTTACTATGTAAAAGTCATTCTTCACTTCCTCAGTCAAATTCTACTTTGAACAGTCAATGTTATTAATTTACTTAACTTGAGCTAATCACTAAAAAAAAATCTTATTTGTAATTGACAGAATCTTTGAGAAGACCCATTCTCTGTGGCCTTTCCTCTTACAGAAGAAGCAGGAATTGAGAAATCCTTTGTACAGAGGATTTACAGCTTACAAAGAGCTACAACCCAACACGCTGCCTTTTAGTTTTCAGTAAGTTGCTTATTTAAGAAGGGAAGAACAGGGGCACTTGTTCCGTTGTAACAGAGAATGGTAATTCAAGTTTACTAAAACACCTTTTCACTGGTTAGAGTGGCTTGTTCCTTTCCACTCCATTCCTCATCCATAAATTGGGAGTGGTAGTAGTATACAGGCAATTTTTCTGAATAAATGCAGGTATAGTAATTTAATATTTTTCTTTGGTGTTAATAGAGAGGGTGAGGAAAGGCAGGAAGATGAATTTCAGCTCTGTAGATAAATCCATGCACCCATTCCCGCTTCTGACTTCTTGCTTTGACAAGTTTACTTGAGAGAGCAAACAGTCGTCAAAGTTTCTCCTTTCCTCCTTTTTAACATACATTAAGGAAGTCTTTTTAATATGAATTTCAGTGTCCAATCGCACTCAGACTTATGCAATGAGGATGGCTTTCACAAGAAGGAATTTCTTGTTGCAATGTGTATTTGCCTCCCTGGGTCCCACAGCTGGAGTGGGTAATTTTGCTTTGTTTCTGCCTCACTTCTGTTTCCTGCTGAGAGAGGGATGCGAATAATGGAAGGCAGAGGATTTTCACTGAAGTAGGGAAGTAGGACGAACTGAGGACTTGAAGGTGAACAGCCCAGCCCTTGAGTGAGTCTGCTGTAGAACAAAGTGTATTTTTGTCGTACTTAAATGCCTACTACCAGCTCATTTGTATCATAAGGAAGAAGTACTTAACTCCTCAAAAGTTTTTCTTGGACTTCATTAAAGCTTTAAGAAAATTTGTCTGTTGATGTTGAAGTTTGGAGTCAAAGACTATGGCTTTTGTTTAAAATCATTTATTGATCTGTTTGTTGACACACTTTTTTCCTTAAGAACCATCTTTTTTTTTTATCAGCAGGAGTGTAAAATTTGCTGCCTAATTCTCCTTTCTTGCGATGTTCTTAAGGTTTTGGTGTGGGATGTACAATCGCTTTGACAAAGGAATGCATCCAAAACAGTGTGTATTGGATCATCTCCTGAGCTGCATGAACCAGAAGATAAAACTGGAGGACAATGCATCTGAATTGGAAAATGTGAGTCCTGAATGTCAATATTACTTCATCATATGATGGTTGTGGCAAATATAATTGGGATTAAATATTGACACTAAAAAAAATTGCTTCAACATGCTGTTCAGAGCAGGACAAAATGAGAGGTTGAATTATGTTACTGTAATAAATAGCTTCTTTGACCCAGCACTTTTGTTTGGTCAAGTGATGGTGCAGGCTCCATGATGTTCTAATTCATAGAATCATAGAATGGCTTTGGTTAGAAAGGACCTCAAGGATCATCAAGTTAAAACCCCAGTGCTGCAGGCAGGGTTGCCAGCTGCTAAATCAGGCACTAGATAGGCTGCCCAGGGCCCCATTCAACATGGCCTTAAACACCTCCAGAGACGGGGCTTCCACAACCTCTCTGGGCCATGTGTTCCAGCAGCTCACTGCTCTCTCAGTAAAAAACTTCCTCTGACATCTAATGTAAATCTCCCTTCCTTCAGTTTAAAGCCCTTCCCCTTTGTCCTGTCACCACCTACCCATTTAAAAAGTTGATTTCCCTCATGTTTATAAATGCCCTTTAAATACTGGAAGGCCACTATGAGGTCTCCCCTCACCCTTTTCTTTTCCAGTCCAAACAAGCCCAGTTCCTTCAGCCTATTTTCCTAGAAGTGCTCCAGCCCTTGGATCATCTCTGTGGCTCTCTGGACCCTCTGTAGAAGCTCCATTGCTTTCCTGTGTTGAGGGCCCTAGACCAGGGTGCAGTACTCCAGCTGGGGCTCACAGGTGCAGAGTAGAGGGGCACAATCACCTCCCTCACCCTACTGCCACCCCTCCTCTGATGGAACCCCAGATACCATTGGCCTTCCGGGCTACAAGTGCACGCTGCTGGCTCCTGTTAAGTTTTTCATCAACCAGGACCCCTAAGTCCTTCTCAGCAGGGCTACTCTCAAGGAGTTCTTAAATTCTCTAATTCTCTAAACAAAGCAGGTATTAACAGTAAATCTGGGTTTCAACTTGGTTTGCAGCAAACTTCAGGGAGTTGCTAGGGAGGAGAAGAAAAGACTCTATTTCTCCCTCACCACCCATGAAAATACAAACTTATTTACAGCTTGCCCTCACAGTTTTCCTTTGTCTTCTCATTTATAAGACACTGGAAAAACTTATTTCAGCCAGTTACTAAAACAGTGGAATTAAAATGAAAGTTGGCTTTTATGTAATGGCTGAAATGTAACTGGGTCATGTATGCTTCTGGAAGTGGCTATCTTGGAGCTGAAGTGCTCTGTTAATGCAGGGGAAGCTTGCACGTTTACCATTTCTGTGGTGTCATTGGAGGGCACAAATTATGTTTGGAGTAACCAGTTTCTCTCCTTTAAACCACAATAATGAACTAAACAAAAACACACTGCACAGAAGCTTGGTCAGCTCTGGTCAGATTCCCTAGAGATCTATCTTTATGTGGAGATAAAGATAATCGTCTTGGCACAGCAAGAGGAAAGGTGAGGGGAGGGGGAACAAAAAGTATAGATACTGTTAACTTCTAAAGTGCTGTAGATTTTTCTTTTCCCCATGGTTTCTATGTACGGTTGCCTGAAAAGAGAAGTGTATTTTTTCTTTAAGACTCTACTTGCGATGTTCTTTGTGTGCTTAAAAATAAAGATACGGTAGTGAGATAGTCATCCAAAAATGTCGGTGAGAAGACCTGTTAGTGTCCTTTGGTAGCTTAATATGAAGGCTTAAACCTGTAGTTTCACTGGTTAGTTAATTAAACAAATTTCTAATGTTCATATAGGGAAAAAAAAAAAAACTATCTAGGGTAGATTCTTGCACATATTACTTTAATTCCCAATTAGAGATATGGAAAACAGGCATTGACATGGGACTGTTATGTTGTTGTATACCCCTGACATCTGGGAATGTCAGCTTTCATTATTTTTTTATAATGTATTTCTTTTTTTGTAGAAACTTCCTTTCCTGGATGGTCCGTTGCCCAGCGAAGCTTGTTTCTTATCTAAAGTAGGATGTGCTGCTTCAAAAACACCAATGCTGAACACTCCCCAGGATTATGAAGGGGAGCCACCTCCTGTGTTGACCAACGGTATCTCAGTTGAGGATATAAATGTTACATCAGATGTGGACCAGAAAAACAAGGAGAACCTGGCTAATCACCGAGACCTCCATCTTAATGACAGTGTTGATGTTTTAAACTCTGAAGCTAAGGATGGAAAGCCTCAGCACCATTGATCAGCTTAGAGAATTGTGTTCAATGAAGCAGGTGCTTGTGGTGAAGCATAAAGGATCTGTGACCCTGCCCCGGTGTAGGCCACCTAGCCAGTTCCTTCTAAGTGTTACTGTGTCTGTTTGCAGGGAGCTGTGCTCTTGCTGTAGCAAGCACAGTCCATGTTTGGTTTGGTTTGCATCATTTTGGGGCTAAAATGATGAGGATGCATACAGAGCTGCTGAGAAGGCTGTCCTGAGTTACAGTATAAACCTTATTTTTCATTGGAGGTATGGTGTTTGTTTTAAGGCTTAGAACTGTCTAGCAGTACTGCTATTTTAAGCTAAAAGACATCATGGCCAATTAACATGGGGTTTAGGAATTGATGAAGTATTTGTGATGGGGGTAGGAGATGCAATGCATTTATTCTCAGTGGTGGTGCAGGGTTGTAAATGCCCTTTCAGCTTATCTAAAATGGAAAAAAAATCTCTTAGCTGTGAATGAATCTCTGCATGGACCCTCACCTTATGGAAGAACTGATTCATTTTTGTTTCCTATGCACATTTGTTAAACAAAAAACTGTGCCTTTTTATGGAGACCATTTTTATATCTAGCAGTGCAATGTAGTAATATTATTTTAGAGTAGAGTGTAGTATTTGGTTGTCTTTGTAGTCAGTATTTTAAAACAAAGTTTTCTATCTGCTGCCACTTTCCCTAGGATCTGTGCTGCTCCCGAGTTCAGCAGCTTCTTTCTAAGCTGACCTTTGAAAGAGTAAGCTTTTTTTTACTTCATTTACTTATCTGTGAGAGTGTAGCAAGCCACAGAGCCTGTAGCACGTGAGTTTTTGACAGGAGGATTAGAAATATAAGACAAGGTAGGAGAAACACACAAATTCATATGGAATCTTCCTCTTCTCTTAATTGATGTTGGTTAAACTGAAGCAAGAGAATAACTCCTTGTTCTGTGTTGGGATTGATGTGCTTTCTTCACATCCTTCAATAAAGCAACAATTATAGATGAGGTACATTCTGTTGTAGAAATGAGACATAAAATGATTACTTCACGTCACCCGTTGAGTGATTATAGCAAATGTTAAATTATATGAAACCTCAGGTGTCACTTATCTGTGTTGTCAAGACCTGGGGGAATTAACAGTTTATCTCAGAACACTGAACTTTGTAATTTTGTGGAGCTGGTGACAAAACATAAATTTATAAATTGGCATGTGACCCACTATTGGATCAAAAAGTGCACATCTTGACTCATTATCGTAGCTCCTTCTTGGACTCACTTTGGTGCTTGTGCTACTTGGTTCCTTTAATCTGCAGTGATCTCAGCTGGAGATGCTGGTTGAAGTCAGAGGTTTAAAGGAGAAGTGTATTTCATTTATTCAATTCCAAAAGTTCATCTCCCTAGGGAAATGAATGGCCCAGAAAAGCTATTCCACAATACGTGTTCTGGACAGATTTAGCCTATGGATGTGTTTAAATTGCACAGAGACTCCCCTTGATGCAGCTTAATTCAGTATGCTTTTTTTACTCTACTTTGGACTATGTTGTTGAAATCAGATGTTGCCATCAGGTGTTTAAATCAGATTATCTTTGATAAAACTTAAAAATATTTTGTTTCAAAATTAACCCTCCCAATCTACCATAAAAAGTAGAAACATTCCATTACTCCATTGCAGCATTGTCATAGCCATTGTTGGTGTGCATACAAGCTATAGTGAAGTGGCTGAGTTGGTTCCAGTGTTTGAAATGAACACTTTCAAACACTTTTAAGAAGAGAAGAAAAAAAAAGAAAAAATTCTCCCCTGTGTGTATTCCTTTGGGTAAGAAAATGCTTTATTAAGCATTCCCAAAGGCTCAAGTAATAAGGGTAAAACCAGAGGAAAGTTTCTTTACTGTCTATAGTGGCGAAGAAAAACTTTTTTCTAAATACTTTTCCTAATATTACAGGTTTTTAAATCTTAAAACAAGTAGTGTTTAAGTCTGTTTTATAAAGCAGCTGTTTTTAAGGTGTGAATATGCTTGATTTAAAGACTAAGCATGTTACGTACTGAACCTAGATACACTTAAGCAGATGTACCCACAACAAATTTTGAGCATTGCATCTGCATACTGCATCATGCAAGCAGCTGTATTTTGTTTTGAAGGATGCTCATTTCCAAATGTATCTTTTTTTAATCTCAAGATTATCTGTTGTTTTGTCTCTTTGCTATTAAAAAGATCTGATTAATGCTGAGCATGATTAGATTACTGTTAAGCTGGATAGTCTGCCAGCCCTTGTTGGCGATATCCACATATTTGTCAAGCAAAGAGATTACACCCATGTCTTAGTCTTGCTGCTCTAAATACACAGGATTTGAAATTCTGCTTAGACTTTCACTGGAAAGTAATTTTTTGCCTCTTCATAGAAGTCTAAAAGCTCAATTTCACGTGTGCTTAGCAGTTTATAGCTTTGTTGAATCAAGTTAATAGATTCACTCCTCTTTCTAGGTAGTAGAGGAGTAGTGGATGGTATGCATAGCTTCTGAAATAGAGAACTCTTAAATGGTAAATGAGACCAAGGTAGGCACTTAGCACCAGTTATTCTAAATGTCAGCAGGTTCTATGCGTTTTGTAACGAAAACTGGGGATCGTTGTGGACAGATTTTGACTACTAAAGAATTTAGCCATGCCACTCATTAATCTTTATATAAATACAAATATTTTGCAGAAGGTTTCTATGTTTACACACTGTTTTGTCTTTTGAATAAACATAGATAATCTTTTTTTTTTCCAAGTATAATAATGTTTGCTTATCTCAAAAATAGGATGCTGGCATCTCCACAAACCATTCTGGAAGACAATACTATGTTAGGAGCATACAACCCTGAAAAGATTACTTTATACATTGAAAGTACTTTCAAGCTGTTAGTAATCAGCGCTTGACTTCATACTTGGAAATGCAAAACCTAGCTGAAAGGAGGGTAATGAGCTGTAGTCTTACACCTTTTGGAGTTGATATATGCAAACTTGGCTGAAGTCTACAACATACTAAAAATCATTCATCCTGGTGCTGTAAATTAAGGGAGCTGAAACATGTTTCAGGGTTTCTTGGAATTCCATAAGATTATTTGTTTGGAAACCAATTAGTTCGGCAACAAGGTTTCTTTTGTTTGTTTTGAAGATGACTTTGTGTTTTAAGACCAAAAAATGAGCAGCTGTTCAAAGCACTGCAGTGTGTCCTCAGGTCTCTGCCCAACTAGGGTTGGCTTCCTGGAGTCTGGCGTGAAGCCTGAGTTCTAGATCCTACTGCCCTGCTGACAGTGGTGAGGGACTTCAGTATATGTCCCCTGGAAGTGTTAAAGGGAAATTTAAAAACTGTTAGGTAGGAATCTCCTTATTTGAGCAGTGTATAGGTGAGAAGTTACTGTAACTTATTTATCCCTAGTGGAGCATCTTATCTGCGTATTGCAAAGTCCGTGAGTACGGTTTTATTTGGAGCTGTTAACTGAACAGTGAAACTTGCTGCTTTCCATTTGGATTCCTCTGCCAGGGATGGAGAGGGATTCAATTTGCTGTGGGTGGTTTCTGCTTATGTAAATTTTTTTCCTTTTTTGGAGCACTTCTTGCTTTGAGGTTCTCTGTGGTATCATGGTTAAATTCCTGTATGTAGTCTCTCTTGCTACAAATAGCTGTAGTATTGCAATGGGCAAATGCCTGTAATGTTAGTGCTAAAGCTGCTACTTTGAAGTAGAAGTGACTCAACCTAACTTTATTTCTCAGTGAAATGTCTTCATGCATGTCTTAGAATCACAGAATCGCAGAATAGCTTGGGTTGGAAGGGACCCCAAGTTTCATCAAGTTCCAACCACTCTGCCACAGGCAGGGCCATCAGCCTCCAAATGTGGTACTAGACCAGGTCTTAATCCTTCATAGTGCAGGACTCCCTAAATAACATTGTTTTGCAGTTGTTTTTTGTGGTAGAGCAAATCAAACCAGTACTATTTCTGTGTTGTACAGGGAAAAGGGAATACTAGGTTTGATCATGGGTATTGTAATTTTCAGTTGGTCCTCTTCTGTAGCAGAGATAAAGCTGTTTATTAAAGCCTATAAGCATAATGTGCTTCTAGCTGCATTTTCTCTTAGCGAATGTCTTTCATTTAAGTGCTTAGAAGAAAAGTCTTGCTACAGTGTGGGTGCTTGCTGATACATGAAGCTACCTTGACTGGGAAGGGGAGAGAGGATTGCTTCTAGGTTGCTGGTAAACTTCAGGAAGCTTCAAGCCCTATGGAGAGGGATTGCTGGCAGCTGAAGGTGTGCAGAAGTTTGTGGGCTTTGAGTTAGATCTTGGTGGACTGCAGGTTGAAATAGCCCAATTGGTAAAGGACCCAGTGTCTGTTGTTTCCATTGCATTTAGAGATCATGATCTGCGTATGCAAAGTACCCTTGCAACTGGCAAACCTGTAATGTGAGGGAAAGTATAAGCTCTTCTGCCAGGTGCTGCTTCATATCCTTTCCTGGTAAAGCTGGCATTTGGTAACTTCAGTGCCTGACGCTTACTCCCCAGAGGGACAGTCTCTTGGCACTACTTAGTAATGATTATTAGTGAGTGACCAAAAAAATAGACTGTTTCTCTTCTCCCCTTTACCACCATTTTGCATTGACAGTTGGAACGATTGTTTTGTTTGTTTTTTTTTTGTGTGTGAGTCCAGCAATTATTAGAAGCTGGGGCAGTTGCTTGTTTACATGCTGTCCCTCTTGCACGTATAGGCACTTCCCATGCCTGAAATCCAGGCTGGGAGAAAATGATCTGTTCTGAATGTAATAGTTTTGTTTTAATTAACATACAGCAGGTCCTGTTAAAGTGCATGTTCTTGTAAGTATCTTCAGCACTAAAAGCAGCCAGGTTGGTGCCAGTTGCAGTCTGTAATTTGTTAGTGTAAGTATTTAAACGTGCAGTGCTGTGTCCTTTTGGCATCTCCTGGACTACAGAAGCAATGCAGAAGGAGGATAGGCTAAAATGGTTGGCCTAATTTCTTCTCATAATGTTGACCTGTGTGTATATGCCTCTGTATTTAATGTAGCAGCGTACTACTGGAATAACTTGTAGCACTGGATCTATCACATGTATTGGAGCACAACTATGTATTTTTCTCATCATCACAAAGTGATCTTTGTAGGAACTTGCCTAACCTTGTCTATAGTACTCAGCTGAAAATGTTAAAATGTTTTTGCTGTTTCTGTGAGTTGCTATTTTTGTCTTTACTGTAATTGTTGAGGAACAGTTGTATACATTTGTGTATGATTAAATCCCATATTCTTGAATGTGCTGCAATGGCTGTACTCATGAAAGTCGTTTTAGTTAATGCACTGCTTAAAAACATTGTACCATGTTAAGAGGAGCACCATGTCCTTTCTCTAAATGTATTTGTCTCATGGAGTTATATTTGTATTACGGTTTATTTTTATTTCTTAAAAAAATATATCAGTACCTTGCCTTTTGAAAGGTATGATTGGTCTGTTGGTTAATTAAATTTAATGCGGAACTTCATATCTTGAAATGTAAATCCATCTAAAGACTCTTAAGTAGTGAGTGTATCTCAATCTGAGTGTGATTTCATTTTCTTTTAACAGAACAGGAAGTAGATGACCTCCCTAGTTTTAAGAGGGCCTGTTGGGTATGGTACTGCTTGGTGTCTTTACTTTTTTTTTTAATGATTATGCTAATGAAGAAGTATTGAATGGTAATACATATCTATACACTTTGTTGCTCTCTTAGATCACTTTTTCTATTAAAACTAATATTTTTTTCAGAGTTTTTTCCCTGGAACACTGTCTGTCCCTCACTCATGGGTAAGATGTAAATAGTTTGAATCCGTGCCTGGCAGAGCAGTATTAAGGCTGTTTTAATAATTGATTTTAAAAGACATGCTTGGAGACTTCTTATACTGTGTGAGAGATGCGGGAGGGGGAGTGAGAGAGCACACCAAGTCACACGAGTGTGCCTTGCTGACCTTCTGTGTGTTCTTCTGCAGCAGAGATGGAGGAGCTGGGTCAGTTTAGCACCAGAATGCTCAAACTTACATATGAATAGCTACTAGCTCCTCATCACCAGGCAGGAGGAGGGCAGTAAGCCCCTGAACACCAGGAATGGCCCCAAAACCAACACCTGTTACCCAGCTGGTGAGTGCTTTCTACTGCACTGTGCATCCTAGAAGTGGATATTTATTTTCTATGAATTAATGCCAAAAATAAGCCTGACAGTTGGTTATATTCATTCCTCAGATGTTTGAAGTTTTTTTTTCTTTTTGCTCATTTAAAATATTCCTAAAGCTGTCAGTGACATTTTATTCAATTAGATGCTAGAGAAATCTAATTGGATTGTTAGCATGGAGTGAATATAGTATGAATGAAAGAGATAAAGATGTAGTTTGCAGTTCTGGGGAACTTGCTGTCTATTAGCGTCTTTGAGAGTGATTTAAAGCTTCCCTGTTGAAGCTCACTTAAGCTTTGAGGGGGTGGATTCCATGTAGAGTCGCTGTAGCAGTATTGTGGAAGGCTTGTGGTTTTAACAGCTCTAGGTTTTAATACACTGGAAATACGTTGCACAGAATTAAAATACCAATCAGTACACTTAACTGGAGCTATGTCCTGAAGACAAGTTTGCTATTAAGATAGAAAAAGCATTTAGCATGCTGTCTTGGTGAGGTTCAGGTTCATATGCACCAAAGATGTTAATGTTTGATTCATTCTGCATTGGAACATTGTCTTTGATAGCAGTTTAACTTTGTATTCTCCATTTTAGCTACCTAGCAGTTAAAGATGCTGGCAGTAATTTGCTGGTGTTAAAGCTTCATGCATATATGTAGAAAGACAGACTTGTCTGATAACAAAGTACAGTAATAGGACTGAATCTTCACCTTAGTTATTCACTGGTGATGGGAAATGCATGCAATGCCTTGTGTGGCTCTACACAGATCAGTTATGTGGAGCTGCTGGAAATCCTAAGTTCATTTCTCTAATGTGAAGTTCTGTTCTAAATGTTTCTTTTCTGACAAGCGGAAGGGATGTTGATTGCAATTTCTATCACATGCAATCTTCTTTCAATTCAGCTGTTCTCTAACTTGTGTTTTCTTTCAGTTGGAGATGGAGGAGGAGATGAGGGGAAAAAAGCAAAGTAGCCTTAGGACTAGTAAATAAGAAGCCTTAAGAGTAAGTCAGATCAGAACTGTATTTCTCATGTCTCCATTGCAGTGGCTCTGGGGAAAAAGTAGATGCTATTTACTAAAACATGCCCCTTTCGTCCTCCCACGAACAAAATAGATCTGGGAGCTTGCTCCACCATGGGAGGGAGGAGCAAGAAACACAGTATGAGTAGGAAATGATTTTAAAAATATATAAATAACACTAATTTGGGACGGGCGAAAAGTTCGCTATGTATATCTGAAGTTAGCAGGTGCTGCTCTTGTCTGATCAGTCACCCTCAACTGGTGAGGCACTTATAGCAGCTGAACAGACAAGACATTGTCAGAGCTTACCTGACAAAGTGGAGAAGGTGGGGAAACAGTGAGTACACGTTCCTTTCATACAGTGCTTCAGAACTTAACGCTTCTCTTTCTGTTTGTGTTTTTTTTGTTTGGTTGGTTTTGTTTTTAAAACCTGTTGGTAGAAAACATGGCAGTTCCTGCAGATCAGAGAAGTGGTGCACATCTGAGAAGTGATTGCTGCTGTCTTGTCTGCTTTTTCTGATAATCATGAAAATCCGCGCTTCTGGTGAGTATATGGTTTGTGATCTCAGGGCAAAGATGGTTTTAGGGGCGGCAGGGCTCAGAGTTTACAAGGGTTTTACTTTGTCCCAAGGCTTGGGTTTAATTCCAAGTGTACTTTAGTATTGCAAAATAAAAAGTGATGCCTCCTGCTTCTCCCATGAATAACTTGTAAGCATTACCAGCCTAAAGCACGTTGAATGGAGAATTCTGAGATGAGCAGATTTATGTGAAAGATTAGTGTTACACAGATTAACTTGCTTAAGAGTGGGTACATGCTGAGTTTGGGTTCTGCATTTCAAGTCCTTAAGGTTCATATTCTGGCATCAGTTAATGGCTGCTGGCTTCAGTGGATTTAAAAAGAACAGGGTGCCTGGAAGGGGAAAAAAACATGGAAAGGAAGGGAGAGCAGCCATCATCGCCACCAGACTTCTGTGGCTCAAGTTCTTTAAGGAATTATAGCTCATGGAGGAAGAATAACGAGTTTCATGGTTCCTTCTTCGGTTCAGTGAGCTCAAGATGATTGTAGCTACACATTTTGTATGTTAATGCATCCATTAGACTGTAAATGCTGAAGCTAGCCCCGGCAGCTGTCCCCGTGTGGGTAGGAGCGGTGCAGGGTGTCTGCAGGTGTTCGTGCCCTCTCGTGGCTAAAATCTGAATCTTACTGCTGCTGGGGACTGTCACCAGAGCCACTTCTAAGGGAGTGACCTGCAGAGCAGGCAGCTGCAAGTGTCAGCAAGCTGCAAGCAGGTATTTTAATAGGCACAGGAGTAAACCACAAGTTTGAATTGGTTCTTGTGTTCTGCTTTGCAGTGATTTACAGTGCAAAGGCAGGAGTCAGAAATATCCCCACACAATAAATGCTCGTTTCAGATGAGGATTGAGGACTGCTACTAAATCGCTAATCCCCATAAAGTTATTTATTTGGTACTATTTAGTGCTAAAATTTTAAATCTGAATACTTTGCAGTGTTAAATCAGAAAGCTCATTAACTTTTTTCAGCTATGTTAATAACTGTAATCTTTCTGAGAGCAACTTCATTGAATGAGATTGATCTTTCAAACAACCTCTTTGGCTGACATTAAATGTGCATCAGTCCTTTAATTCTTCCCCAGTTAATGGACAGCTGACGAAGGAATGTTTTTTCCTGGAGCACGTGTCAGGTGACACAGCCTGGGGGGGGCCCTTGGTGTTCAGATAGGAGAATCCTTTGTGACCTGACTTCTCAGCCTTCCCCAGAGTTTGAAGTGTTAGGAAGCTTAACAGGAATGAGTTTGACTTGTCGGTCACCTCTCCTCAAGCTCCTGTTTGGTGCTTATCTGAAGCTACTGGTTGAAATATTCATGCGAGATTCTATTTAACATGGCTCTTCGGCTGTTAAGGGAGCATAATGAATATTTCACTTTGCTCTTGTCCAGTTGAACGGTGGATTTATTCAGCAAGTACTTTGAACTCTTTGCTTTGTTAGTACTGGGTTTATTTATCACTGCTCCTTGCCAAGAAGTCGGTCTTGTTTCTAAGATTTCTTGGTTGAAAGTAGCAGCAACAAAAGAATATGCAATTTATCACTGAATTTTCCATTCAAGGGTTTTCCTTTCATGTCTAAATTCCCTTACAATTTCCCACAGTTCATATTTTTCAAGGTATATTGATTTTGTTATCTGTATCCTTTTTTCTTCCCCTTTATAATCTCTGCCTTTTTAACTACTGCTTTTATTTCTGTGTTTTGCTGAATGGCTTTAGAGTCAGGGTTGGCTTGTCTGACTGCAGAATCCTAGTTCTGATTGCAGCTGCTTGATATTTAATAAATCCTTAACTCCTTTTGTCATTGTTTATCCATTTCTTATCAGTACTTTCATTCATAGTCTTGACTTCAGGAAAAGGACCTTTCTGAAGTAATAGTATATTTTAAGTGAATTTGAGGGAATTAAACCACAAGTAAGACAGAAGTTTAAAGCCTATTCATATTTAACGTTTTCTTGCTCTTCACACTTTTCACAGCGCAGTTACAAACTCCCCGGAGTGTGGGGTGGGACTTGAAAAATGTTTTCCTGAGTCCCCTGATTTTAGTTCTTGCAGTAGTGGAGATTTCTCTGCTGGGTAATTTGGTTTCTTTCTTATCTAGTACTACTGATAGTACTGCTTCAAACCGTCAGACCACTCCTGCTCCACTGCTGAGAAAAGTCTGGAAAAGGTTGAGAGGGAACTGGGTAAAATAAGATTGCACTCACCAGCTGACAGCTTTTGATAAGACAGCCCACATGCTCCTTCCCCTTTGCTGTGTTTGCCCCTGCAAAGTTTTCTGCCTTTTGATGCTCTTATACTGTGTAATTTTATAAAGCCAAATAAGTGACTTATTTTTGCAGATTTGGGTGAGAGGAGAGCTTAGTTGTTTTTATTGCTCTGAAAGTGGAAAAGGCACTCAAGTATGGTGTGAAGAAGAGACTGCATTTGGACAATGGGCAGCAACCAGCATACTGTGGAGGCCAGTGCTACGATGGGCTGTTCTGGCAAGGTGCACACAGCAGGGACTCAAAAGTGAGTAGTTCCTTGCAATTTCAGCAAGGGAACAGTGAAACAAATGAAGTTTGTGCCTGGTTGGAACTAATACCCCTGGTCAGGCAGCCTCCTGCACCTGTCTGAATCTCCCCCCTAGCTGCCCCTCTATATTTACCCAGTGGGAACTTTCCAAGAATGGAAGTGGGAAGATAAATGCCTATGGGGTCTAAATTTAGCCCTGGCTCCCTGGCCCTTCTCCCTGTGGTGGCATTTCAGCTGCAAGCTTGACAGCCTGCGCCCATCCAGTTGCGCACAGTGGATGTCCATCCCTGACGGAGCAGGAGCCTCTCTTCCCCCTCCCCCTTTTTTTTTTTATTTAAACCAAGGAAGAATTCTCCATGGGACCACGACTGCTTTGCCTATCTTCGGTGTGAGCATCACCTGCCTCGCAGAGGTAAGGCAGTAGCATAATGATGCGTGGGCAGCTTGGGGTAATTGGAGGTAATTTGATAGCCAGAGCTTTATAAGTGTGAGTATGGACTCTGTTCTTTCCGTCTCTCTCAGCTCTAGCTGTAACCTTTTTTCTGGGTCCACAGGTGTGTGAATGATTTCCTTTAGCTCTGGTTTTGTCTCTTTGGATCAGGACTGTAATAACCCTAAATGCCCCAGGTCTTCAAACTACCCCTCCCCACATGTTATTAGCAGTGTTGTTGGGGACACTTCCAAAGCCCCAGTGCTTGGTATTAGTGTGTTTAATGAATAACAATAATGTATAATTCCGCTTATTTCTACAGAAATGGATTGGGTTAATTTAACAGGTGGAAGTGCAACAGAGCTTTGCCTTCATCAGCTGCCATCAAACTTGCTCTACTTAACCCAAAAATAGAGCTGCTGAGGTGACTTGGCACTGGGGAGCCCTCTGAGCTCACCGCTCCTCTCCATCAAAGGCTGATGTGGGACATATCTCCTGTGGCTTTTCCTTGCTACCGGCAGATGCACATTTGCAGAACAGGGCTAATTGCTCAGTGCAGCTCTCTGCTGCATCAAGGTGGGGGAGATGGAGCCTCTCCTGTAGGAAACCTGAGCTACTTCAGGACTGTGATACCACGAGAAATTCCTCTGTCTTTGGCAGGCAGCGTTTCCATTGCATCCTTCTGTGCTGGTGCCACCCAGCCACAGGGCTGGGCCCTGCAAACCCCCAGGCTTTACGCCTGGCTTGGGTGTAACACTCTCAGGAGCCCATCTCCTTCATCTTTGCATGGCCCATAGAAAATCCACAGTCCTTCCTGCAGCCCTGCTCTTTGTGCTGGAGCATGCAGGAGGGTGTTCACTGTGCTGATTTGGAATGTTGACAGTTTAAGGAAGTGCAATGCTAAAAATCCTTAACGCAGCCATATTCGCATTAGCTTCATCTTCCATTTTGGAATCCTGTTTTGAAATTCAATCCCTTTAAAACAAGACTGGGTGTAAAAATTGTGTGCTTGTTTGTGCGTGCTCTTGAGCAAAACCCAATAACGCTGTCATCTCCTGGACCATCTCAGTTTTCCAAAGATTTCAGTATATTCAGAAATGCAGCTACAAGTGAGGCTATTGCAGAATGTTGGTCAATATGAAGCAGAGCAAATTCTGTTTTTCCACGTGGTCTTTCCTCAAGCAGTTACGGTGCACAGCTGGATGGGGAGGTTCTGAGGGTTTGGGGAAAATGGGCAGCTTTTTTAATCAGCTGCATGCAGAATGCTCAAAAGTCTGTGGCCCTACAGAAACCCTCCTGAAATCTGGGTTGGAGTATCCCATGAGTGGTCCCATACCCTTTATCACCTCTGGGGGCAGCAGTAAAGCTGTAAACTAAAGTGTTAAGTGGTTTAAATGAAAAAATCTGAGTTCACCCATGCAGCCTTTGAACTTCAACACCAAATTCAACTATTTTGGTGCACTGTTGATGGCAACGTTTTAAGGGCAGGTGGCCCACTTGAGTGCTACAGAAGTGTCTTCAGTCTTTACCTTACAGCTTCACCAGTGTGGATTTCTTCACCCATGGAGGCAGCTGGGTATGCATGTCAGAAATGTAATAGATGGTGGGTTGTTTTTTTTTTTTTTGAGACTCTTCCTTAAATGTGTAACAAATAATAATGAAAAGGTGGGGGTGGTGTCAGAGGGAACTGGTTCTCACCCTTGTTGTTGTCCCATAGACATTAGGTTTCACTGCTTAAAATGAAAGTGGTGCTCAGAAGACAGACGAAAAAAATGAGCTTAATGGACATCAGTAAGATTTTCTCCATGCTCCAGCCCAGAGAAGATGAAGAAGATAATGGAGAAAGTGAGGAGCTGAACCAAGCGGTGTCTGAGGACGATTACAAAACTCTTGACAGTCTCTTGCGCCAAGACAGGTACAAGAGAGTCATCAACAGCAGGAGTGGCTGGGGCGTTCCCAGCACCCCGCTGCGCCTGGCTGCCTCCAAGGGGCACCTCAGGAGCCTGGAGGTCCTCCTGGCTCATGGGGCAGAGGTGGACAGCCTGGATGTGAAGGCACAAACCCCACTCTTCACAGCAGTCAGCAACGGCCACTTGGAATGCGTGAAAGCGCTGCTGGAGGCAGGAGCTGGTCCCTCTGGCAGCATATACAACAATTGCTCACCACTGCTGACTGCAGCTAGGGATGGAAACATTGAGATTCTGCAGCAGCTCCTGGAGCATGGTGCCGAGACCAATGTCCAAGCAAGGGTGCCCGAGTGGGCTGCCAACTCCACTGCTTGTTCTGGTCCACTTTACCTTGCAGCTGTCTATGGGCACCTGGAATGCTTTAGGTTACTGCTGCTCTATGGTGCCGATCCCAACTACAACTGCACTGATGAGAGGATGATCGCGCGGATCAAGGAGCCCAAGAGTCTGCTGGAGATCTGCCTGAGGCACAGCTGCCGGCGTGAGTTCATCAAGCTGCTTCTTGACTTTGGAGCCAATGTGTATTTGCCAAACATCAAGAAGACAGCACCTGGTAGTGAGGGCCTAGAGCTGCTGTTGCAAGCAAGAGGTAATCTGTGTGTGTGGCCCCAGGGCTTATTTGGGGGCAGGTTGCTTCAGATTGTCCTTCACTTTATTTCTTCTTCCCCTTAGAGAGGGGAAAGATCAGCCTGAGCAAGGTTTTCTTGCAAGCTTTGACCCTCTTTGCAGCTTCACTTGAGAGAATGAGTCTCCCTGGTCTTAAACTCTTGAATATTATCACTCTTCTACTCTGAATGCTTATTCCTACCTCCCCCCAGTGATTGTGGTTTTCACAGTAATAGCAATAGAAGCTTCCAATACAGAGCATGCCAAGGATGAGGATGAGAACAGGTCCACCACTGGTAATGAAACATGATAGCTCAGACACACGTTGCCTCACGAAACTCCCAAAAGAAATGGCTGGAATTTAGGAGGGAGTATCATGGAAGGACTTGTTTGTAATAGCCACCAAAGATGGTCAGTTCCTACTGCTGACTGTTGTTGGAGACAGCCCACCTTACTGTAGGGCTTTGGGGTGACTTGGTGCAGCTGCTGATTATGTGGTTGTGCTCCCAGTTGGACTCACCTCACTCAATGTCTGCTGCTTATAGCAATTTCACAAATCTACTTCAAATGAGTGTTCTCACTGCCACTGGTGCTGGACTGGAGCACGTGGGGATTTCCACAGGCTGGTCTGTTTAACATAAATCTGTGGGGTTAAATACTGCTTTTCTCCATTCTGCTCCTTTCTGCTGCTTACCATCATCTCCCCTGTGCTGGCTGAGTCCAGGAAAACTACATTTATTTCAGTATAAATCAGAAAAATTCCTTTAGTTGTATCCAGCTCCCATGAAATACCCTGTGGCCAACTGTGAGCATGACCAACCCCAGCAAAGATACTTGGTTTAGGTGCATCAGTTCTCCCTTTGCTGACAACACACAAGCTGGAGGAGAGCGCAGTTGTGTGTCCTGAAGGTCTGCAGTGATGGTCTTGTTTTTCTTTCCCTTTCTTTTCACAGCTCATCCCAAATCCCTGATGTCTCAGTCTAGGTTGGTGGTGAGGCGCATCCTGAAGCAAGCTGGCCATGCACATGCCCTCAGTGAGCTGGACATTCCGCCGGTGCTGGTGAGCTACCTCCAACATCAGCCTTAGCAGGGACACACCGTGCAAGACACCTGCCCCAGAAATATGCCCTGTGCCTGAATTAAAAGCTGCTCTGACGCTGCTGTTGCACAGCACAAAACAGATGTGAATTTGTGGTTAAAAAGTTTTTTTTGCTTGCATAGTGTCTCTGAAACCTGTATGGAAAGATAGTAAGAGAAGGAGGAAAGAAGGAGAGAGTCTTCAGCTCCTGCTATGCACCAGGCATGTCAGAGTGATGGTGGAGCAGGATCTGAGCAAAGCTGCAGGTTCTTCCCCACAGCGTAGTCCCAGCTGTGTGTTAAGACCCATTTCCCAGAGAGGTTTTTAAGGTACTTCCTTGGTTGTGCAGCCTGGTGAGAGCAGCAGGAGGCTGTTTCAGCCACATGCAAGTGCCCTAATGCTACCTAGATGTGGCTGTCACTTCCTGTGCACCCCTGTGTCATGCCCTGATGCCATGTAAACACAAATGCCGTTCCCCAGTGGCAGTACTTGTAGGTGACTCAGGCAGGGGCTGCAGTTCGTGTTCCCACGCAAAAATCACTGAAGTCCCAAATCCCACCTCTCTGCTCTGGGAGTATCATTAAATATCATTTTACTCTTACTGAAAGTGATTCGTGTTACTGCTGAGGGCTGAAGCATCTCTCTTGGCTGAGTGCCTATTGTTGTGCATGATTTTTTTAAATTAAATATGTATGCTAATAGTTTTATTAAACTATTGTGATCTGTTTGGTAAAATATTGTTAAACTAATCCTGGAAGAGACTAGGAGCCCAGCCCGTGTCATCTGGAAGTGACTGTTACAGCCTGGGCTGCCTTCGTAGGGGATATATTCGGCTAACTGCTAGTTCTTTCACTCCAGCATTGCTGCTGAAATGGAGGCAAAGGGAAGAGTGTGGGCCGTGGGCTTTGGCTCAGACTCCTGGTCACTATTAAACTGCAAAATGTCAGCGTGGCATCAGCTCTGCACAGGTCGCTGTCTGCGAAATACAGGTACATCCTGCATTATTTATTGGCTCCCAATGTAATTATTTCAAATGTTGTGGAATCTATTAATTAGTGTCCATTAGGCTGCAGGAAGTCTCTTGGGGGAAGCATCCAGGCCCCTAAAGCTTGGCATTCTTCAAATCAGCTGAACAACGCTTTAGAAATCACTCTGTGGTGTGAGGAGTGATTGCACGTTGGTGGTGGAACAGGGCTGCCTGATGTGATGAGTCTTGCTCTCCTCCAGTCCATACAAAGCAGCCTCTTCCCAGGGGAGGATTTAACACCTCAGGAAGTCCTCTGCCAGCCTGCTCACCCATGGGAGCCCCAGCAGCAACAAATCCCCATGGCACATGCCCTGCACCTCCCAGGCAGTAGTTCTGTAGCTCTCAATTCTGCTGCGTGTACTGCATTGGGCACTCAGCTGATGCTGTGAACTTCATTATTTCACTCTGAAATGCCCTGACATCCTGGGGACGTATAATATCATGGGGACTTCACGGGGGTGATTTCTTCTCGTCTGTAGGCTGCCCTGAGCAGCACTAAGCCTTCCTCTGAAGGGCCTGAGGTTGGCTTGCACTGTGTGGGAACCCTCCAGCTGCTTGTCCAGCACTAACTCATCTCCAATGTTAAAAGAGTGAAGTTTGTTTCCTTTGCAAAGGCTGATAGGGCTGCATGATCTTCAAGCTCTCCAGGAGCACACACTGGCGGTGCAGCTGAGCACATGTAGGTAACTCTTCTACTACTCTTGTTCTAGTCCATATTTCCATGCAGGACTTTAAGGGCTGGATCCTAAACCATCCCGGAAGTGGCTGGACGCATGCAGGCGCAGCTTTCTGCTCCACCCAAGCCCTTGTGCACGTGTGGTGGGGTAAGAAAGTGCCCTTTGTTTTTGGGCTGTAGGAAGGGGTGTGCAGCTGAGCCCATGTCACCTATGGGGCCTGAGCCTTTGCTATGGGGTTTCCACAGCAGGTGAGGTGAGCTGTGTCTCGACGGGCAAAAAATGTCATTTCCACAGTAATCACAGCAAGCAAGTACCAGCTGGTGGCCCTCGTGCCAGCTGCACATTTACTAATTGCCAGACCTTGTGGGCGGAGGAGCGCTGCTGGAGCTGCGGCAGCGGGCACTGTCCCAGCTGCTCCTCCCGCTTGCTCTGCTTTTCTCACGTTCTGAGGCATCTCCTCGCGTTTCTGCTGCGCGGCCGCTCAGCTGAGGGCGCGGAGCGGCCTCAACCGAGTGCTACCGGCAGCGGCCCGCGCTCGGCTCGGCTCTCCGGGGGGAGCGGCCTGTGTCCCCGCCCCGCGTGTCACAGCGCCCGCCCGCCCGCCCCGCCGCCACGCCCGGCC